>OMLM01007644.1:15172-36833 GCA_900302695.1 Helostoma temminkii | reverse complement strand
TGACAAATCCAGGCATCAAAAGAATAATAATAATATAATAATAATAATATTTTTTCCCATGGACACATCATTTTGTTTGTGTATATTTTTGGCATCTTTGTCTATTTTTCAGTGACGATAATCAAATGTTTTCTCCATGTCAGTGTTTTTCAGTGACTGTTTTTAATGTCTACAGTTTCTATTCAGTGTCAGTGTTTGGCTTGGAGGCTGAGGAGAGCGTGATTAGTATACTAAGGAGTATACTAAAGAGAAAACTTTCCTCTTTGTCTCACTGTCTGTGTCATTCCCAGCTAATGGCAAGACCACACAATTACAGCAGTGGCTTCCCCCAGATTTGACTAGAAAATGTGTACTTGTAGGACTGAGCTGGTTTAAGTTAACTCAAATAATGCTGGTGCAAGTAATTAAAAAACAAAAAACAAAAAATAAAATCAGTGTCACTGAAAATGTGGAAAATATAACTGAAATAATTTTTAAAATATGATGAGAATTACATAACAAGATTGTAAGTGAATGGTCATGAAAATGTTAAAACATTATTTTAATACTTGAGTTTTACTTTCTCTGTATTAATAATTTTCTTCTTCAGTACCAGTAACAGTTTTTCTAACACAGTGCCACTGTCACACTGTTGTTTGTGTTCTGATTTTTTCATTTTTAGCTACATAGTCATTATTTTACTGAATGTGCCCCTCCTGGCTTTTTTCCACATATGAATACAATTGGAGTGGAATTCCATAAGATTCATTGTATTTTATATCTATTTATTTTTCAGTTAATTAATTTTTACTTGCTAATTTTTACGTGCTATTATGACTTTTTCCAATAAACGTTTGCCAATGTTTCTCTTTTTTCAGTTCAGCTTTTATTGTTAACACCAAACTCTGAAGTCACTGCCCTGCCTCTATGAGAATAAACATGTCTGTAGAGGTACATGCTGTTATTTGCAGCAGCCTGGTGTCACTTATAATTTCAGTTAAACACAGTAATCAGCCATGTGTCGTGGCACTGAGCTCCAGAATGTGGGTCAGAGTGTGGTCTCCAAAGAGAAATATAGAACATTTAGAACAGCTCTTTAATTGCCATCTTATGAAATCAACTGAAAGGTAAGAAGAGGAGAACATGAAACAGAGAACACAATCACTTGTTCATTTCTTCAGACACAGACACAGATAAACCAGACTGACAGCAACCACACTGACAAAATAAAGACAGCGTGGGGAAACAGAGATGGCATTCGATGTCGCTGCGACCGCAAAGAAATGATTCCCAACTTAAATGTGAATGCAGACAAAGCAACCAAGGTAACCTAAATGTGGTGTCAAGAATCAACCAAACAGCATGCAAAGAAATAATCAAAGCTCGTCCTGAAGAGAATGTTTTGAAGAGGCTGCTAAACCATGGTGCCAATAATTGAGTAAGAGTGGAAATTAGTGGAAAATATGGCAAAAACAAGCTTTTTATGTCATCAACATTAAAACATCTTCAAAGCAGTATAGACTTAAGAAGGGAATTTGCACAGAAAGGAAATGGACTTGAAGTTTGAAGAATCGGGACATACATACAACTGCCATTGTTCCACTTTTCATGTTTACGAGGAACGAGCTGATGACAAGAAAGTATTGTTTTTGCCTTTGTATTTGCTTGAAAGGAATAGCGATGTTTAATACAAATGGTGCAAAGCTGCAGAATATATGTGGAAACAATTATCACCTGCTGGAACATCATGCCAAACACAATGAGCCCAGAATACAAGAATGTGTTTTAGGATAGTTGGCGAATAGACGGGAATGATGTCAAGAACAAAACAAAAAAAAGGAAATAGCAATATAAAAAAAAGGAAAAGAAAGCCCAAATCAAAGCATGCAGCTGTCAACGTTCAAGTGATGTTAGGGTTAGAATGGTGTGAATTTCTGTGTAAACACATGATTAGATGACTGGGGCCCTGTCTTTGTCTTTCTTCACGAATCCCCATGAATCTCAGGCTACACAGCATAGCTTTAAAGCCATTTACACAACAACCTTTCACATATTCTTGAAAAAATTTGGGAATGACCTTCGATAGGAAGAACCTACAGAACAGCACTGACATCTTTGTATCCGAAAAATACCATTGGAAATTAGACTATAATTCATTCGAGAGTAATAATCTAATGCTAATCCCTGAAGTTTATTGTGGAAACAACCTATTCAGAGCTTTTAATTTGCAGAATTGCCTACTGTTATTTGAAATGCAAAGATCCTAGAGCCTATAATCAGCCATTTGTATGATGAATCCTGACATTATTAATATTATTATTAGCAATAAGTTCATCAGTTGGTATCAATTACAAGTGGAATAGTAATTTGTCATAATGACAAAGTGACTGATATGCTATTTACACCAACAGAAGCTGTGTTTAGTTAAAGGTGCAGTATAATAAATTAAATTGCATATGCAAAGATTGGCATTTTGATAGTTATAATAAGATATTAACTTTAAAAACAGACTGCAGAAACTCAAATACATTATGAACCTGTTAAAGCTTTAGACTCCATCATTGCCTGTAGAAGTGGCAACATGGCTGTTTGCCGTTTAAAACGTGGAAATTCCCAAATTCTTTCAAACTGACTATCAACGTTATCACATCGCTTAAACATTTTAGATTTTTTTAAATATTTAAATACAAAAACGACAGAATAACAAGTACACCTAAAAGCAAAAGTATGACCCAAAAAAAGAAAAACTCGTACACAGAAATTCAATTATATCTGTTCTCTATTACATGTACTGCACCAATGCAAGTCAAGGCAAACATGGAAAAACACAAATGAAAACAAAAAGTAACACATGATAATGTGGTTTCAGACAACATGCTGCATTTTAGCTGAAAAACAATCAAAATAATAATAATAATAATAAAAATTGTCAAATGTTACAAAATAAAAACCAGTGGAGCAGCGAATGGCTGGAGCAGTGGACTCAAACACGATGTGACAATGTGATACATTTTGCAGCATCAATGCAGAGAACATGGCTCACCAACATACAGATTTTGTGCATTTGTTATGACATGTAACCCATAATAATTCCTCTCAGCAGACAAAATCTGTATGCATACTGGTGACCATGTTAACCACTTTGGAAAACCCCATGTGCAAGTGTAGCTTATGATATTAATGTCTTCCTGTGTTACTGTCATAAAGTAGCAAACGCTAACTTCATATGTGACTGACCAGTTCAGCTATTTTCAATTTTAACTTCTAGTTTACTAATCCAACTGTCCTTGGACTGGGTAAGGTGTAGTGCAGCTTGCTGTGCTTACTGTTGCTAACATGGCTCTTTTATGAAGTTACACTTTGTCTAACCATGGGGATGTAATGCTTTGAGGATACACTGATCCTCTGGTGCAGATGAGTTAAAGCACAGAGAAAGCAAGCAAATGCAAACTAACCTAGCCCACCTGCTTGGCTAGTTTCACACTCCTCCAGGTCTTCGTCATCGCTCGAACACTCTGCGGATGAACCAATGTCATCTCCTGTGTGCTTCATGGGTGGAACGTCGGTCATCAGAGGTGACATCCATGGCAAAGACATCCAAACACAAAAAGAGAGAAAATATACCAAACAAAATGAACAAGGGAATGTTAATTTTTGACCTTGGAAATAATAGTTAGATATTCATAAATTTGTAGAGATGTTATTTTTTGGCCTTGTTCAGGTCTTTGTCGTCTCACGTTCTGCTTGACTTTTCTCTGGTCAGCAGCCACATGTAACCCCTGATCAATGACCTTTGACCTTCACCAAGTAAGTGGTCTTATTTTTCCTCAGCTTTGGTCACACAGAACCACAAGGGATTCAAGGGAAGTAAAAAAAATAATAATAATAACACCAAAAATATTAAAAGAAAATGGGTATATTAATATCCACCCTTGCATTAGCTATAGTAAAGGGTTTGAGGAGGCTAGAGCCGATCCCAGCTGGCCAGTGACACCCCTGGCCGTGTCCCTGGTGGAAGGAAACCAGTGTAGCCACAACGGGATGGGGAGGACATGCAAACTCAACACAGAATGGATGCATTAGGTTTTGGAATGTGCGCTCGCACAGCCTTACCTATCATTGCTGTCCCAATGTCGGGGTTTTCACCTGTACACCTTGCTGCTGACTTTACACTCTTCCTCCCAGCTCTTTTTTTGAAGTCCATCACTTTCATTTCCGGTCCTCCCTACTCCCACTCTTGCTAACTTGTAGTATTCACCTGAATCAGTTTCTCCTCTTTTTATAAGCTGGACTGTTAACACTCTCAGGTCGATTGTCTACTCTGCAAACAGGACAAACTCCCCAGCCTGCTTTATGTGATTGGTCCCTCTGGAAATGACCTGTTTGATAAACCTGATTATCTGTTAGCTGTCTTTTTTATCCCTCTGATACTTACCTGTGAAAAAATTGTTAGAATGTGGTTCTGTTAACTCTGTGCGCCTGGGAATTGGGACTTTCTTGTGGATTTATGTGACCGAGGAGACTCTGTCTCAGTCACTTCTGCTAGTCTAGTGCATAGTGCTAGATGCGTAGAGGCCGCCATCTTGTGGACTACTAACCTTGTAAATAAACTACTGAGGACATGTACTCCATCACCATTCCCTGTCTCCTCAATGGTTGTCTCTCTATGCCAACTCTTACCAGAAACAAGTAAGCAACCCACTCTACAAACATTATCTATCCAACCACCACAATCCAGGGTTTATCACCTCCGTGTACCTGTTCCAGCCTTCGTACCCTGCCCTCTATTTGTGATCCAATCATTAGATCATTAGATTCTATCCTCTGGGCCCAGTTCTGAAAGCCTTTACACCAATGACACACAACACATCCTTTTCAGACGTCTCTATTTGGGGTGAGAGAGACATTGTGAACTAAATCTATCCACATCAGAAATTATGGTCTCCCCAGCAGGTAGTATTCCCATTATATACCATATATCCAACAACAATTTGCCCTTGGAATCACTAAAGGATGGCCCTGCGATGGACTGGCAACCTGTCCAGGGTGTACCCCGCCTCTCGCCCGTAACCTGGCTGGGATAGGCTCCAGCACACCCGTGACCCCTGCGGGGACTAAGCGGTATAGAAGATGAATGAATGAATGAATCACTAAAGGATGTCATTCTTATTATCAATGCATCTCTGGAACCTATAATAGCCTACAGAATACAAAGAGAAAACAAAAATCATGCCACTTTATACTTGGTGCCTGAGCCTAAACTTTACCTAATTTGGCCAATAAATTAATGAACAACTTTAGTGTAGTTGAGGTTAATGCTACAGGCCTATCATCATTTAGTAAGTTAAGGTGGGACAGTGTAGCCATAGGGACTATAGTTAATTGTTTCTCTAGTTTTGGCACCCTCTGCTGGCTATGACACAGATTGAAAATGTAAACAAGCTACTCAACACATGAGAGTTAGGCTGTTGATGTCATCAGAACTAGTTCTTTGCAGTATTTGAAAGTCACAACCTCAAGGACAAGGTTTATATGAATGGTTCAGATGATCTTTTAAAGCAGTCATTCCTTGCTGAAGTCATAAACATCAAATGTGGCATTAAGCTCTTAGTTCTAAGTCAGATGAAACCCCTTCTAGTGCATCTTCCCCCTGTCCTTGTGAATTAATCTAACCAGAATCCTCATGCTGTCTCAGGCAGACCCCAAGCTATAGTGCCAATTCCAAAAATATTGGTACACTGTGCAACTTCTACATAAAACAGAATGCAATGATGTGCAAATATCTTCACAGTAGAAAACAGAAAGCAAATCAAATGTCTAAACTGAGAAAATGTACTATTTGAAGCAACATGTCTTGGAACAGAGGTATGGTTATGGTTGGGTATAAACTAACAGAGTCGGAGACTCTCAGAAGTAAAGATGGGCCAAGGTTCACCAATCTGTAAAAAACTGCATTTACTAATTGTCCATTTCTGTATCAGAATAATAGTTGGTCCTCAACATAAAACTACAAAGACTTTAAATATATCATCATCTGCACTACATAATATCATCAAAAGATTACATGATTCTGTCATGATCATCACTGCATGGGCTCAGGGATACGTCCAAAAATCTCTGTGAACACAGTTCACTGTTCCATCCAAAAAAAAGTTAAAGCTCTATCACGCAAAGAAGAAGACATATATAAACATCACCACTTTCTCCGGACTAAAGAGCAGAAGGAACTTCCAGCTTGTTATCAGTGCTCAGTTCCAAAGCCTGCATCTCTTATTGTATAGTGGTGCATAATGGAATGTGCAGCACATCTGGAAAAGCTTCATCAATGCTGAAATTTTAATCCAGGTTTTAGAGCAGCATATGTTTCATCCAGATGACGTCATTTTCAGGGAAGGCCTTGCATATTTCAGCAGGACAATGCTAAACCACACACTGCATCTAGGACAACAGCTTGGCTTTATAGTAGATGAGTTTGGGCACTGAACTGGCCTGACTGCAGTACAGACCTTTAAACTGTTCCTAGACGTTTACACACTGTTGTTAAAAGAAGAGGAGATGCTACACTGTGGTAAACTTTTGAGACATGTTGCTGGCATCAAGTACAAAATGACCTTTTTATTCTTAAAATGGCTCATTTTGTCAGTTCAAACATTTAAATTGAATTTCTATCGTGAATACAATATTAGTTTATTTGAAATTATTGCATTCTGTTTTTATGTGGATTTTACAGTGTTCCAAACTTTTTGGAATTGGGGTTGTGCTTTGAACATAGGTTTAACCTTATGTTTGTAATGCAGGTTAGCCTTGTGCATGTCACATTTGACTTGTTGCTATAGAGACTTCAGTTCTAATAAATGTCCCTGTTTGAAAAGTTTGTTTTTTTCTTGTTCAGCATCACTTTCAGTTCTTTGCTCACCCACGGTTTACTGTTAGGATATAGACTAATCACCTTTCCAATAGTTATGGTTTCCTCACAGTAAGACATCCATGAGCTGACCATCCGTTTGCTCATCAACATCCCTGAATAATTTGATAACTTCCTTCCACACAGTACTGCCCATGCAGTCTCGAAAGGTTCTAAATGTTAGGTGCACAAACATTCCCTCACTTCAACATTTTACACCACTATTATTTACATAGATAAATACACTACCTCCACATGACTTAATGTGATTAATGGTATTTTCAAATAGGACACGGTGACCACAGCACTGTACTAAAAAAGCCTATTTATTTTTGTGTTTGTGCGGTGCAAGAGCACACCAGCGTTCCGCTGGGCAGAACCTTCCGCTACGGTGCATTGTGCCAAAGTTAAAAAATGTTTGTCTTTGCCGCAGCATTCTGTTCTGTTCTGCAGACGGGTCTACAGAACAGCAGAAAGGTGGCCCTTAGTTTTTAAAGCCTCTTTCCTAATCTTCTCAATAAGCTGTCAAGTTGATCCTGACTCAGCCTGAAGTCCACCTGAAAACAGTCAGGGTTTAAACTTAACCAAATCCTGCCTTTGTTTTAGGGTTTCATGGACCTACACCCTATATGCAGCTCATCACCTTCTCCTTGTTAGCAGTCCTATCTGATTTTAAAAACCTGTGGCCCAATATTTTTTTAACTTTGTTCTACATTTTTACATTTTAAAGATGTTGTTGTTCTTAGCCATCACAAACACACTGTTCACATGTTTTACCTTTGGAGTTGCACTAAATCTTGTTGCAGCTTTGTCTTCATATAGAGTATGTTGTCTGTCGTAAGTGTGATTCCCAAAATATATAGTTGGTATGAAAGTCTATTTATACCTGTACAGTTGTGGATGATCTGTGTTTCCTTGTGGTAGTGGTGGACATCATGGTAGTTGTCTCAATGAAGTTAGTGGACATTTCAGGAGCCATGGCTGTAGTCCTGGCTGAGCCGGCCACACTGGGTACATCACCTACCAACCTCACGCTGCCGTTAATCTTGATGTTTGGGTTTCCCTCAGCAGCCATGTTCAAAACCTTCAGGCCGTTATAGTAAAGGCCAGACAACTGGCCTTGAAAAGGTCGGCCACGATCGCTACCACCAATTGCGACTGTTGCTTGAGTGTTGAAAATGGTTAACTGTCGACCTAGAGGAAACATTTAAAGGTAAGACATTTTCAGCATAGAAAAGAACATTTTAATATATCATTTATTATATCATTACAACACAACCACGTGGCTCATTTTCATGTCAGTGCAATAACCAGCACAAGCAGGGTTTGCTATTCTCCTGACATAGAAATTCTCTCTGCCTGTCTGAGTAGCAGTATTATAACGCCCAGTTTAAACTGCACAGTACACAGGTGGGAAGAGGTCCATTCAAGAAACACTGAGTTATAGACACATTGTGGAAATCAGGTTTTAGACTTTGCACTGAGAAATTGAAGCCTGGTTGTATTTGAAATTTTACTAATTCATCAACCAGAACAAAGTATTTTAAGTAACTATCAAAATAAAACTACTGCATGAAGTTTTATTGCTCATTTAGTACATTAAAATTTCCATTAAATAATGACATTTAAAATGATACAAATGCATTTAGGTGATTTTTACATTATCTCTTGTCCACAGCAGCTTAAACCCCTGCAGTCATATTGTGAAATCTGTAGTCTCCAAACTGAAAATACTACAACGGAGTGCAGTGAGATTAGCCAGGCTGTTCCCCTTCTGATGGTGTAAAATACTGACACTTTGTTAAGTCCTAAGCACACAGTTAGGCTTTGGTATGTGACACACTGACATGTCAGTTTACTCCCAGAGTAATGACGGTATATTGAACCAGAATGTCTGCATAGAGAAGATGTATAGGTCAACACAGGGCTGAAGTAAGGAAGTGCTTTGTAACCTAATTCTGAACCCAGTTGTCTGTGTCCATGAAGTCAACTAAATGACAGCATCTCCACAACTGTAACCTAGTATTTATGATTTATAAAGTGTACCTTTAGCATCAGTATGAGAAGCTAAGTGAGATGTGAAGCGTCAGTATTTGATGCCAATAAATTTTCACCAACCAAAACGACTAGAGGTTGACTTAACACATGCTGCAATGTGACCATGCTAAACATACATGAATTAATATGGCAAATTAGCTTTACGACGCCCACACAGTGTGCACCAAAGAGCCACTATTGTTGTTGCACTTCCACAATTAAAATATGACCCTCAGCAGCTGCATGAAAATGAACACATGGATTCATAATAACAACACATTTCTTTTCAGATCAAGACTATTACTCTTTATTTTTTGTTTAATACTTAATTGTTTACAATTTATTGGTTAATTTATTTACAGTTTTGTTATTCTTTCGTTAGTTATATATTCATTGTGGTTGTCCCACATGAAGACACCATATAAAGTTGCATGCATAGGCTTATATTGTTGGTCATGCTAGTTTTTAATGTTTATTTGTTAGAAATAAAAAGCATCATTATGATCTAACAACATACATAACGTCAGTGTAAAAACAAGTATGTTTATTACCTTTCTCTTGTAGCCACTCTTCTACTGGTCTGGCATATTTGAAAGGAATTTTCTTATTGGCCATCTGATAGCGCTCAATGTCGCTGTTCCCTTTAAAGTTTAAGAAGACATTTATAAAGACATTTATTGATCATCAGTATCATGTCCTGGAGAAAATATCTTCACTCTCTAATATTTACAATACATTTAAATGATTTTATCTGAATATTACATCTGTATTAATCTTGTTTTAGTTAAATAGGAGCCATTATCTTTGGTCTTTAGAGAAAAGCAAACATCATAGAAATGTATTAAAAGGAGAAAAATGTATGCAAAAACAGTAGTAATGATACATGTTTTCTCTCATGTAGCTAAAATGCTTCAAGTGAGTTCTGTAACACAACATGTCCAAATACCTGCGGAAATACAAGAGCACATTGACAGACTTTATTTCATAAGACAAAGTTTAGGCACCAGCATTAGAGTCACAACACATCATATATCATTCAGCTTTACATATTGTAGCCTATATATAATATAAGCCTATATAAGATTCAAATCTTGGTGGGACAAGACAAAAAGTGGCACGTGCCCCTCCCTCTGCTGAAGGGACAGTATTGAGGTCATGTGGCGATGACTGCCCACTGTGTGCTTGTCTGTCCGAAAGTTTGAAGTCTAACTTTAGCTTAAAGTCGTCATCTAGCTGGATAACTATATAATGTTTTCACCACTAATAAAAGTGATATGAAATGTATTGATGTAGTATGACTTCATAAATATGTAATTATCCATTTTTCAGCACTTTCTGTACTTGTTTTATGTTAAATGATGCCAAATAGAACCAACATTGTTTGATACCATAACATGAATGATTTCTTTTTGCAACAAATTATATCTATTACATTGTATACATTGTATACCACATTGTATATTGATAATAAATGTATGTTTTTCCAGCGCAGTTTGTAAAATAAAATAATAAATAGAATTTGTAAAATATGATGTACTTGTTGTTAATTTTATTTCTGTGCACTTGTCTAAGCATACATGCTAATTAGAGCAGTTTCACTTATGTATTTATGCTGAAACAACAAGCTATGATTTCTAAATGGGATGGACTGCTCACATTGTTATTGTTCTATGCTCTACAGTATACAGTGTTTAATATTCACCACATTTTAAAACACAGTTTATGGAATAAGGTCTCTGCTGCATAGCAATCAAAGTAATGACAAAGCAGAATGCTTCTAAAAACAGCATCTCCTCTCCCTAATTTCATCTCATTTCACAATCAACCAATGGTCAAGTGCAATAGATATAGCATGGGCAGTGTAACTTTACTGTTAACCACTATATCACTGACACGGAGGATAAAATGAATGTAGCTGTGATATCTCCAAAGTCATATCATCAGCACCGTTGTGCAGATTTTGGTGTAACATACAGACTCACTGATCTAGAATGGATGCATGAGAAATGCCACAATCTCAGAGATGCAACAAAGCTGAAAAGTCCCTAAACACTTTCCTTTTGCTCATAAAGCACAAATTTATCTAACCCGAGCACCTACTGCAGAAACTCTGCCACTCTGCTGCTCCTCAACCAGATTCAAGGTCTGAGGCTGCAGATGCTACACTGTACCCTCCATTCACCTGCAACAGCATGGCTCATCTGACAGGGAGAGACTGGATGTTGCAGTTCTGGCTGAAGACCAACAGAGGTCCACAAAGTTCAAACACAATGTCATAACTTTTAACACAATTATCAGCTAAAGTGGGATGTGTGTTATATATATTTGTATAAACTCCTGGCAAAACATAAATTAGGAAAATGACTATTTTGACATAATTCTCATCAACTGTGGTTGTTATTGTTGACTGATATTATCAAAAGTGCTACCAGTTAAGATTATCAAGCATAAAAGTGACAATCACAACAATGTTTTACATTAATTAGGGTCATACCTGATGGAAAGTGCTCATTGATTGACCAGTTATCCACCTGCAGCGTAGCATTCCCACCGTTCCTGGTGAAGCGCACAACGTGGTACTTCCCATCATTCACTGGGGTACTGCTTTCCTGCACACTGATATCCACTGTGCCAATGTTGAATGTCACTCCAATTTTGCCTTGTTGCTGAAATGACAAGTATATTACTTGTAATAGTCAATTCAATTATTAAAGCCCATATAATTTCATAAATGGATACTATTTGCTGGTTAGCAGTACCAGTTCAGTCAAACTGCTGTGACTTTTTGTATTCACTCTATGTAGTTGAAGCATTTCATTATTTTATTGCTGAACACAGTTCACCACAATATTACACATGATTACAATATTTAATGTCACAAACGCTTTGGAAACATCAGTGTTCAACAGCGACTCTGCAGTAACTTGTATTTGTAAAATGTGTAAAAATGTGGTGCAAAGAACTGGCTGGTGAGCAACACTTTAGATTTTAATACATGCTTTTTCTGTCATTATAAACATTATATATTTCTCTCTTCTTCATTTCGTTTAAATGGTTCTGTGGGCTCAAGCCCCATTCAAATGAATCAAAGGTGCCCCTCTCAACAAGTACCCCTCTGTGGTACAGTATACACAGTCAGTTTTTTTCTCCTATTATTGATGTCTTCAATATCTTATATGTTATATGTAATCATTTTTTTCAACATAAACTGATATGTTTGCTGCAGAGACGTCACAAGAGTAAAACAGATACTGAGTTTTTAAACATGTTATCCATCACAGGTGTGCTGGAGCCTATCCCAGCCGTCATACAGGCGAGAGGCGGGGTACACCCTGGACATGTTATCCATTTCGAAGAAAATAATAATGTTGCCTTCACATGTATAGTGAAGACCCCCAGGATATTTCTATCAAGGTCAAAATAAAATGCCTGTAATTACTTTATATCAGCAGTTTCATATTCCTGCGAATATAAAAAATGCAGTCTGTTTGGATGTATAAATTATGTGTTTTTGCAAACTGTGGTCACCAAGTTGTAAAAAGATTGTTGAACACACAACTGTATGTTCGTGCCTGGAGGATTCCGTGACGAATCAGTGCTGACTGTGTATCTAAGAGGTAAATGCATAATGTTGATTGAAAATTGAAAATTTACCAAAATGTGGTTTCCACTGCCACACACCCAGTGCTAATGGCTGAATTGTGTTTGTCTGTGCTAGCGTGCTACATGCAGAGCACAAAAAAGAGACATGGAGAAGTCTCAACACAAATCTCTAAATAAAAGAGAAAAGTCAAGAACAGTTTTCATCAAGCTACAGGTAGAAGGTATAGGACTGGTCAGATGAGGGAATTGTGATACTGCCTTTTCAGTCTTTGGTTAAGCTGAACGTAACACAGCTGATGAAATACAGATAGAGAACTACAAACAGTGAAGGCACAGCAAAACATTAATAAACATAAATGATACATATGTACGAGAACTTACTATGTGCAGCATGAGATAGTCCCCCAGACCAGGTGCGCTGTCAATCCTAACCAGGATGCCATCTTTTAGAGACGTGCTAAAGCCGACGGTCAGTCTGTCCGTCCTGGTGCTTGGCCTCTCATTGGCTGGCCAGTTGAATGTAATGAGGCCTCCTCCTTTGCCAAAGATGTACGTCGTCCCAGCTGAACAGAGCAGGGAGAGGTATGTAAGCATGAGTAATAAACTCAACTCTGAAATAAACCAAGGACCATATCCTGACTCTAATTACTGAATTTTCTCGATAAGTTGGAAATGTCATGTAAATGAGATGTGACAAGAATAGCAGGCATCAGGGTTAAACTAGTGGTTTGTCATTTTTTTGGCTGTTTTGCCATATGCTGCTCCACATGACCACTAGGAAGGCAGAGAGTGTGCACGTGTGAGCAAGATTCCAATGCAAACATCTGTGCAAATTAAGACTATTGCACAGTTTACAAAGAGGAGCAGGAACAAACCAAGATGCAATATCTTGATACCTATTGATGTAATGAACGCCTACATTTACTGTAGGTCTATATATATATTGGACAGCAACATTCATAAGTCATAATTTTGGCTCTGAAACCATAGATGAAATGAAATGAAACAGTCAACATGTGCTTGTCAATCACTTTAGCTGAATCCAGCTCAGCTTGTATTGAAAAATTCCTTTAACACAAACAGAAAGTGACAGGTGCTACAAAGGCCTGGCAGAGCATCACCAAGTAAGAAACCCAGCATCTGGAGATGTCAATGAGTAGCAGACTTAAGACACTTTGTCATTTACTTCCAGGGTTTTGCAATGAAGTATGAAAACTTACAATTTATTATGTATAATTAATTTGATTATGTTAGTCTGTCCAGGGGTCAGTGAGTGAAATGGTTGTAATTTACCCTAATGTTTCAATCGAACCCTACCAAAGCTCAAAGATGTATTAACCTGAATGTACGTCTGACTGCACTTATGAATTCTGGCTCATCATCATTGTACCAACTGAACCTAGGGTCAGTCCATCTGTTCTGACGTCAAACACTGTGACTAGGAGAATTCCACTTTTTCACTCAAATGTTTAACACAGGAACGGTGCCTCTGCTGCCTCAGTCGTCTGTTGTTTGTCTATTTACTTCTAACTGCCTTCAAACATTACAACAACGAAAATTGTGCAGATGAACAGGTTGGTCTCATCCATGACAACAGTGAGGATGCCAGTAGGATTAACCGTCCATGTGGCGTAAGGAAGATGAGCCGCCACTCAGTGTAGATAAGACTGAAGGAATGATCCCTGATTTCAGAAAGCTCATCTGTCGCTCTTCTTAAAGTTAGTGTTAAAATACAGATGTGAAATCTGTATTTCTTTCTTATGTAGTCTAATTATGACTCTATTTATGGTTATATACAGAGCTAAATTATAGACTATAAAACAAGATATGTGTGAATTATATGCTTTAGGTTTGCCTCGTGTGTTTATGTTTAGTTCCGCTCCTTGGGCCTTAATTGTTAGTAGCACCTGGAAGTTGCTTTGGATCATGTTATACTTTGTATGATGTCTACCTAGACTACTGTCATTATTATTATTGTTCTGAACATACAACTATCATGTGTCTCTACCCTGGAAGAGGGATCACTCCTCATTAGCTCTTGCTGAATTTTCTTCCATTTTTCCTGTTAAAGAAGTTTTTTGGGGGTGAGTGGGATGTAGGGGTATTTTCCCTTATTCCTAATCCCTAAAAAGGTCAGATGGACAGATGGTGTTATATGGTGCAAAGGTCTAATTGGCTTTGACTTGATAACTCCATCCGTTTATCTGACCCATAGGTGTGTCTCTTGAAATAGAGCCCCTGTGGCAGCTGGTGTGCCAAACCAAGCCAAACCAAACCAAACCAAACCAAACCAAATTAAACCAAAACTCAGTAATGATTATGAACTGTTATGTTTAGTTATGCTGATGCACAAACCCTTTAAGATTAAACAAAACAAAACAAAAAACAGCATTGCTTTGGCTAGTACTTCAATAACAAGACCTTTGTTAATGAAATACCTTAACAAGACCTTAACAAGCACTGAATGTGTCGTACATGGACGACCGCTTTACCAGGTGAACCAAAGCCACTGTTTGACCATAGGTGTACATCTGTTCAAAAGACAGTCTTCTCTCAGCTCTAACTTTTTCAGACTGAGGCACCCGTCAGACATGACATTGACACTTACCATGAGCACCCTTCAGTGATGCTAGGGACCTGTGTAAGGAGATGAGTGGAGAGGAGCGTTGTGAATGATGCTGCTCAGTATGAGTATATGACCCTGCTGCAGCCTGATGTCCAGTTGCACTCACAGAGTTGTCCGACCTCCCCGATATGGATGAGCTGTGCTTTGTGGACGCAGCAATACATCCCAAAATCAGCCAGCCCATCCAGGCAGCCTGATAGAGGACAATAAAAGCAGGGGCTTGGCAGGAAACCCTTTTCGCAGGACCTTGTAAAGGTAAAGCACCAACTGGGCACATGGTGGAAGGTCATGCGATTCAGACACAGCACAACACTGTCTCGTGACAACGCCCCACAATGATATAAACGAGAGCCCCTGGTTTTACCAAACATCTCACGTGCATGCTGCCAAGAGATGCAGTGGGCTGAGGTTAGTCAACCATAGCCAAGACCATCAGAGAAAAGTGATGTCTAATTCAACATCCTTAAAAACACACTTTTGCTCTATGACTTGCAAGTAACTCATTTCTTCTGCACTTGACTTGCAGCTCAGGTTGTGCAGTCATTTGTTAGCTGCTCCTCATGTTTACCCCCATCTTTGTTTTTTCACTCTTCTGGCATCATCACGATCTAATCCTGTGTAAATTGCTAACTTGTTACCACAAAGCTTTAAAAACTGAACAATGTAGATCCAAGTTTTTAAAAATTTCCATAAAATCACAGCACGTCAGCACTGAGAAACATCCTTTCCTTTGGATTTCCTCCGGTGTCCCTGGTTAGTAACGGACCCTCCTTTGACGTACGCTCAGATCTTTCCACATGCACTTCAACAGAGGACATCAAAAATGCTCTGGATTGCAGAGCAGCCACAGCAAGAGAAAGAGTGAGAGGGAGGTAGGGAGGGACAAGGGGAAAGGGAGTTGGGAGGGGGAGGTGCTTAGCAGGTGCTAAGAGAGATAGCAAAGGTAGAAAAAGGTGAAGCACTGAAGATGGAGATATGGGAACGTAAGGGCACACAGAAATATATAAATATGGGCAGCACGATACTGACAGAGACATAAAAGAAAGAGTAAAGGATAGAGGGATGCTTTAGAGTACTGAGTATAAGGGACTATACTGTCAGCATGCTGCAAAAGCTGGAGGATGATCATTGAGAGGGACAATGTAAATGGATTTATAGGGAAGAAAAGGACAGAACTATGGACACATATCAGCTACATTCTGATTCAATGCCTCCAACCTGGCTTTGGAGACTGACAACACAGCATTAGTCACATTTAATAACATATTTATTTAAAGAGATAGAGATAGACAAAGTGAAGGTTCGTTTAAATGAACCTGTGCTACTAGTTGTTGTCTTCATCGCAGAAAGTGTGAGTTAGAAATTGCAGATAGAAATATGTGCCTCAGTACTACATTTTTGTTTTTTCAACAACAGTAAGTAAGTAACAGTAAGCAAATGTGCAGAAATACTGTTTAAAATAAAAAGAGGTATGTATCAGTCAGGACCATCTTTTACACCTGGAGCCACCAGCTTTCAAATAAGGAGTCCAGGAGGTTGCCTTTGACCTGCTACCTTGACACTACATTACCGGAACAATGGCCACACTTCCTTCCTGCTACTTATCAAACTATCAAAAATTATTAATTAACAGAGTGCCAAGTTGTTTCAGCTACTCACTAAGTAAGACAAAAAGTTGCTTTTGATAATATCTGTTTCACATTCTCATTCCCAAGGTGTAAATTTATGACACTTTTAGCATCTGTCATATGTTGTAATATACATGATAGAGTTATAATAATTGAGCTTTTTTTCCTACACTGCTGGAAACACAAAGTAACAGCACAGAGGAGCACTGTGCTTATAGCAGAACACACAAACCTCTTACAACTTACTTATTTACTCAATAATATTAACTTCCTTATCATACAGCCAGAATAGACTTCCAAAATAATGTAGTCAACTTTAACATAAAAACTGCATACAGTCACAAATGTCAGTGACACAAATTTAAAGCAGAAGCTTGGTTTAGGTTTAGGTGCTAAATAAACATGGTTAGGTGTAGTAAAAACATCGCTTAAATATGACTATTCCCTTTAATTCTTCCCACCTTAATTATTGCAACAGCCAGTTCTCCTGTCTTAATCAAAAATACTACAAAACAAACTGTACAGAACTCAGCTGCTAGGCTACGGACTGAAAAAGGGAGACTTAACCACATCACATGTATTCTTGCCAATCTCCTTTGTTTCCCTTTTGATTTAGGATTTTATTGATCACCTACAAAGCTTTACATGACCTGGTTTTAGCTTACATATCAGATCTGATCCTCAAGCTGAAAACTATCTATACTGGCATTTTGGTTAATATCCAAGGGGGATAGAGACTTTTCCATCAGGCCATGTGACTGGTGACAACAACATCAGCAGGAAGGTGTGCTATGCTGGAGTCATACTCTGGTCTCCTGTGTGAAAGTCACATTGAACAGGTTTAAAGTTCTAACACGTCACAGGACAGTCTCAAATTGCATCATGAAGAAGAAAGGTCCACACTGTAAATAGTGACTGTTTCATTCAGTTGCCAGTAAAAACTGGTGACTTGTGTCTTACATGACAATCAGAAATGCGGCTGCTAAGTCAGGGAGCTAAAGCCCAAAGTGTCGTCTCAACAGTCTGAAGATATATAGAGAAACAAAAACAGCAAATCGTTAATAAAACAAACAAAAGATCAGGTACTTCCCAAAATCCAGGACTCCTGTCACCCCTCTCTCTATACAGCGGGAGGTGGAGAAAGCACCAGTTGTCTACTTGGACAATAAACTAGATTAGATGAAACACTAACCACAGGAGAGTGGAGAGAGATTATTTCTTGTTCGTAAGGGGGATGGCAATAATCATAATTTATGTCATTATTTATTTCACTATTGTTATTTGCATCTTCTTCTTTAGTTTTTGTTTTGGTGTGGATGTTTGCCTACTGTGGTTCTTTCCTTTTCTTTTTCATTTCAGAGTAATTCTTTTTTTTTTTATCTTGAAGCTTTAACTTCAAAAGATGAAAAGGCCACTTTGTCCAATCTGGGAATCAGAAATAAATATACCGAACACTGTGGGTTTAGCCATAAAATTAATAAACTGATGTGGAAAGATTAGCTTGGTTCATAACTTGCTATGTGCAAATTAAATTCAGTATCATATCAGTCTAAATTTCATTTGGACAAGATGCCTAAAAACTTGTTTAGTTGAATTTATTACATTTTCTTGTCAGGGACCATGTACAACAAATATATTAATATCATTCAAAGAGAAGAGTTGTTTTGTACCAGATTTAGTCACTACCTTATTTCCATCTGCGGTCCCTGGACAGGTTGAATAATTTGGTTTCATTGCCTTCATGTTTGTCTCTCTGCAATCAAACAGGAGTTTATTTTTAGAGCTTAAGGAGGGAACCAGGCTGAGAAAAAAACATCCTAAAAACTGTGGAGCAGTTTGAGTGTGGTGAGAAAATTAAGAGGGAACATCTGTTCTTTAACAGCAAAGCGCACCACATTAAGAAAGAAACTCCTTTTAACTTACCAGGAGAAAGGTATTAAATTAAAGGTATTTAAATTGCGTTTTGTCTTATTGGTGTTGAAAGTTTGTCCGAAACGTCCTTGGTCACGTCTGCACGTGCGAGAAATAATCAGAGGATGTCTTCTGCTATAAAAACAAGTTAATTCAGGGCCAGTCTAAATCTGTGAGGTGGTGGTTGATACCAACATAACAGTTCCATTAAAACAAAATTAAGCATCACAAAGACGGTGCCTCAGCAGAAATATATGGCACAGCCTGTCACATTACCATAAAGCATGGCTCTCAGGAATTATTAGCCTCCCTAATCTCAGGAACACTCAAATGCAGCATTGCACTGTTCAAATGACCTGTCCAGTGTGATGCATGGCTGTTTTCCCCATCTACTAAAGAACGCCAGCTTCCCTGCTGGCTTCTCCTCCTTGCTCTCTCGATTTTTGTTTTTTTTACCTTGTGCCAGATTTATGCAAGGTGAAATAGTGAGGTGCAAAGCTTCTACAAACAACAGCCATGGAGGATGGTAGGCAAGGTGAAGGTCAACAAACACATTATGCCTCACTTATCAACAGTGTATTAACACAGTTCCTTCCCCTCCTGCATTACCGTCACCTATCTGCAGCACTCAGGTAGGGAGTGAAAAGCTTAGAACATTATTATAACATTAAACTTTATCTCCTTTCTGTTTTCAAACAACTGCAATCCTGCCACTTTGACAACCATCCCATCGCTATCATCAGCAGTGGATGGAGAGCTAGTCCAGGGCTACATTTGGGCTGCTGTGCATAAAGACATAGCTTTATACATTTGCTGATGGTCAGGGTGAAGAGGTTGGGGGATCAATGGGAATGAGCTGGACTGCAGCAGGACGGACATAAAGAGCAGTGAAGGGGAAAATAGACCCCACTGATTGCTGTGATCACCTGCCAGCCTGCTTTCTCACAACCAGCTGGCCCATCCCCATTAATTCCTAATGGCTGCCAGCAAGACCTCCCCTAAGATTCCTCAGTAGACCTGGTATGAGTATATGCAGTCTGTCTGTCTCACACATTGACCCCGAGCCTCATTTATAGAACTGTGCAATCACATTTTCACAGTTGATAATGAAAACAGGTGGTGTAGACGCATCAGGTGAGGTGAGGAGAAGGTAGAGCATGTCTGGCAGCGCTGCAGTTCCTCCAGTGTGCTCTGTGCATAGTCATGTGTTTTCTTTCTTGTGCATTATGTACAACAAACGAATCATCATCAAATCAATCATTTGAGAGAAAGACATACCACATGTTCCAGATTCTGTAGATGTACCCACTCTGGTATAATCTCCAGCATTTAAGCTACACTTCAGTGTGTGAGTGTCACGGTCTGGCTCATCCTCCGAACTCATGAGATTGTGGTCATCAGCTGGCACCAGGCAGTTAACTGTCCTCAGCATAGTGAACCTTATACATGTCTTATAGGGCACAAACACAATAGTAGGTCTGAATGTTTATTACAGTACTTAAAGGATTCAGTCCCCTCCAACAATAATGAAAAGTAAGCCCCTTTGATCCTGAGAAAAGACACTCACTCTCTGAAAGCACTGCACAAACAATGAGCTATAGTATTTCAACAATTTAGAGAGCCCTGAATAAGAAAGAAACCACTGGTCCACTGAGCATCATCACAGACTGGAGTGGCCAAGGAAAACAGTAGCAGTTGTTGACAGAAGCTTTGTGAAAGCTGTGAAGAAGAGCCCCAAAATAACAGTCAGTGACAAAACCTCCACAGAGTAGGAGTGAAGGTGTCACAATCTACCTTTCTAAGAAGAAATATTTTGGCCATACAAGATGCAAACCTGTCACCAGACAGAATCAGATACAGTTTTATGGACTGATGAGACCAAGATTAAACTCTACCAAAGTGAGAGGAAGAGGTGATGTAGAACCATAAGGGACATAGAACGTCATACGTCTTCTGCATCTGCTACTCTAAAGTAATCACCTTGAGTATTTTCTTGGGGATGACATGAACAACAGCAGTGTCAGATCAAACAATTATCATCCACAAGGACACAAAGTGTTTGTAGGAGAAACCGCAAGTCATTTTGTTTTGCTGCCAGTGGAACAGGTCCATTGCACAAAGTGGAATAATGACAGTAACAGAATTAAACTCAAACCAATAGTACATCACAAAGGGTTCTGATCTTAAATATACCCAGTCCTGCAGTGGGTACTGGACAACTATTATGGTTGTGTTCCCAGTACAATCCCAGTCCAGTCCCAGAATGCTCACAGCTCACACCCTGAGTTTTATTATGTCTGCAGCATATTCATATCCATATTTCAGTGGCTGCTGCTCATTTACCTTCTTATTGCACCACTTCATCTTTTGTGAGTCTCATCATAGGCTCTGTGACAGAGGCATGATGGATGTAGCCCCCAGCTCCAAGAGAAATACATCTCCCACCCCCTCATTCTCTCAGACTTTCATTCTCTTATCAGCTCACAGTCACAGTTATGCATGAGAATTGGTGGAAGAAGTACTCTGATCATTGATGTAGAAATACACAGTGTAGGAATGTTCTGTTACATTAAAAACGTTAAGTAAAACGCATTAGTAGTTAGTAAGTATTAAATCAAAAAATTACTATGAAGCAGTGAACTTGATATTATTGCATTATAACTCATTTTATAGACATGTTTATACACCATTTTGTTTAATATGTTAAATCTAATAATTATAACTTGAAATATTTTATTGCTGTGATGCTCTGAGTTTTACACCAGAGCCACACCACACCCCACACTAATTACACAGTTTTTTTGTATTATAAATATGATTAGTATGGCTATGTAAGAAAAATACCTCTGCTTATCAATTCAATGTAGTGGAGTAAAAAAACTGTATTTGTATGAACAGTAAGTGTACTGTGTTACTTGTGTTTGAGTGTGTATGTAATAGTTTATCCTATAACAATAGTTATTGCTGCTAAGT
>OMLM01007643.1:0-26121 GCA_900302695.1 Helostoma temminkii | reverse complement strand
TCGCTGATGAGGTGTTTTCTGTGGACTATTAAATATCAGATCTCTCTCGTCTAAATCCTTGTTAGTAAATGACTTGATAAGTGACCATCAGACTGATTTATTCTGTCTTACAGAAACCTGGCTGCAGCAGGATGAATATGTTAGGTGAATAGAGAGCCTGCTGGGGTTACTCATAGTCTATTAGCTTAGTTAATGTGACCAGTCACAGAAACTACCACAGTGTTGACTGCCAGACTAACCAGAGACAAAAGATTGAGACTGGCTCCCTCCCCCGCCACATCACTTATAATTCCACTAAGAGTGTAATTCACAAAGCACTAACTGATATTCATATCACTGTGAATGACAATGACAAATAAAATTGAAATTCTCTCCCTGCAATGCCGTGTGTGCAGGCCACCAAAATGTTCTATTGATTTAAGATGTCTTAAAAACATTTATACATCCTTTTCATCCTTAGGAGACTGCCAGAACATAATAAGCTCTAAACAAAGCAACAGGGTGAAATTTGGCTTTATAAATATCAGATCACTGTCCCCCAAATCCTTACTGATAAAAGATTTGATCCTGCAGCATGCATTGGACATGATTGGTCTCTGTGAAACGTGGCTTAAACCAAATACCTACCTACCTGAGTATACAAAGGCTTGATTGTGCAACTAAACAAGGTGGTGGGGTAGCCTTGATTTATAAGTCTCTCTTCAATCTCACCTCTTCGTGTGATCTTACCTTCAGTTGACTTGAGGGTCTATTACTAAAACAGTGTCCCTTGATGATAAACTGTCCTCTTCAAGGAAGCAGACTTAGGGTTAGGGTTAGCATTGTGATCCTATATGGACCACCTGGACCTTACTCACAATTCTTAGAGGAATTTGGAGAATTCATCTCAGATATGACAACTCACTATGATGATATTCTAATTATGGGAGATTTTAACATTCATGTGAACACTGCCTCAGATCCTCTCAGTAAATCTTTCATGACTCATATTGATTCTTTTGGGTTCATCCAGTTTGTGCACAAACCAACTCATACAATGTGTTACAATGGTCACACCCTGGACCTAATTCTGTCCCGAGGAATAGTGATTTCTAACGTGACCATCTCTCCTATCACATCAGTGATGTCGGATCACTTTCTTATTCAGTTTGAAGCATTATTATCTTATCCTCAGAGTAAAGGTACAAGTTTCTTTACCACATGACACGTTGGTCCATCAACTTTAAATTCTCTTAGAGAACAACTCCCAACAGCTCTGGCTTCACTTAAGTTAACATCAGACTCTGTTCATTATTAAATCAGTGATCTAAATACAGTCTTATCCTCTCTCCTGGATTCAATGGCACCTTTTACTAGCAAAACCAAAAGGTTAAGGAGTTCCTCACCCTGGTTCACTGCAGAAGCCAGTGTTCTTAAACAGATCTGCAGGAAACTGAAAGCGTAAGTGTAGAATTACAAAGTCTGAATCTCTGCACCTTCAGTGACATGATATTTTACCCATAGGCCAGATTATACACAGTCATGGAATTAGTTTCCACTGCTATGCAGATGATACACAGCTGTACATCCCTGTACTGTAAACCTTATATTCCAACACCTGCTCTCCACTCTCAGGACTCCAGTCTGTCCCCAGGGTTAAAAAGAAGAAATTTCAATCGTTTATACCCAGTATCTACAGTGTATCTCACGCAGTCCTGCACATGAGATTATGTTATTTACTCTGAAAATATTTTTGTCTCATTCCCTAACCATGTGTTTTTTTAAATCCCTCTTTTGTCTTCCACATGCATAAGCAGACGGGCTGTGTGCCTCTCTCTATCTCTCTCTCATTTTCTATCCTTCCTCTGGGTCTGCACAATGGGACAAGAATAAGATTAAGAATAAGAGGTCAAAGCTGGAAGAAGCTGAGATATTCTGTTAATTATGTTTCTGTCCATTGTTCTCATTGCTCTACTGTTCTATCATGTTCTTATTAGAGTTATTCCTCTTTACTGTTTCCCACTGCTTGGTCATGGGGGACCTGTTGGGGTTTCTCTAAACAACAATGTAATGTTTGACCTTAATATGTAAAGTGCCTTGAGATGACTCTGTTGTGATTTGGTGCTAAATAAATAAAATAAAATTCAATTGAATTGAATTCTCTACAGCAGATGTCCAACATGCAGCTCTATGCAGCATTTACCATCACTTTAATGAAACCAGACCTGTTCATACTCATCTTGGGATCAACTGTGATGCCAGAACCCCAACATCATCCACATTTACACATTCTGTTTAGAAATGATGCAAGACTCTCACCGTGACGTGAGACAGTCACTGTGACGTGAGACAATCATGTCCTCTGGTCGTGTTAAACAAACATGATTACACTAATGCTGATAAAGTGAGTTAACATCATCTGATCCATATATATGTGTCATCAGTAACATCACTTCATCAACATTTGTCTGTGATTGGTTTGGTCCTAAAACTTAACTCAGTGTGTGTGTCTGTGTGTGTGCTGTATTTAGCTGTAGCCTAATATTTGTGGGAACCAACAGTCACTGAGTCACTGATAGATGATCTGCAATGCAGACAGACAGACAGGCAGACAGACAGACAGACAGGCAGGCAGACACACAGAGTTGATGTAGATGATAATGTTGATCAGTTTCTAGTTCAAATCTTTAAACTTTAACTCAGTGTAGTGACACTTGTGGCCTGTGGGTATTGCTATTACTAGCAGGTTTTACAGTGTTACAGTGAGCCCAAAGGGTCGAGGCAGATGACCTCTCACCCGGAGCCTGGTTCTTCTGGAGGTTTCTTTTCTCTGCACTGTCTGCTGCTCAGTGGAATGATTATCTCTGTGTCTGTAAGGCACCTTAAGATGATTTTTGTTGTGATGACACACATTCTTTATCTTCAGACTTCCCAGCATGCACTGTTTCAGAGATAATTTGACCTGATGTGAAAATGACAGAGTGTCTTCTCCGTCCATCTCAGTCCCAGGACTCTTTGCATTCAAACATGAATCCTAGTCCAGACCACATGGCTGAAAGGTCGTGGCTCTGAGACTCCAGGACACTGTGGCTGTGGAACTGTTCTGTGGCCCAACTGGCAGCGACAGTGCTGAAACTGTTTACATATGTTTTCATTTGGATGTAGAACAGTGGGTAGCAGTGCTTTGTTAGTCTACTACTGGCTCTGTAGAATTTGTTATATAAATCACTGTGGAGTCGACACATAAATTGTGTTGCTTCAGTTGGTCTAAGGGGAAGTAGATGTTTTACTGAGGACTCTCACTAGTCCATGTTTAAATTTCAACACATGCGTCATAACAGGTTCATCTTTTCCTCACTTTGTCCTTGTGTCACAGCTGTGAATCATCGTCTGCCCTCTGGACCACAAAGACTGATCCCTACTGTGACCTTTGAGCTTTTGCTGATTTCCAGAGAATCACCTTCATGATTACCATCATCATCACTGTATAAGGAGACACAGGACGTTCTGCTGCTGACACCAAAGGCATCATGTGAACAACATGAAACAACATGAAAAGACTGAACCGAAGACTGACTAATCATTATCATCATTAATCGTTAATCGGCAAACAAGTTTCTGTGGCTCATATGTTCAGAGCCACCGCTTCAGCCTTGTTATCACCTTTAAACGTCAACAGAGCCTCATTAATGTCATCAACACAGTTCACAGCCCGTGTCTCTGCTGGTGGATCAACACTTCTCCATGTAGAGGCATGTTTCAACATACAAACACAGACAGACAGTAACACAGCGGATCAAACCTCAGGAACCAGAAAATTTTACTTACTGCGGCCGCTTCGTTTGCTGCTTCAAGCTGTGTGTCAGAGCTTCAGTGTGTGTGTGTGTCAGAGCTTTAGTGTATGTGTGTGTATGTGTGTGTGCGTGTGTGTGTGTGTGTGTGTGTCAGAACTTCAGTGTGTGTGTGTCACTAGCATGTCTCAGCCTCTTGTCTCTGTGATAACCGGCGCCACACACAGACACAAATCAAGCTCAGTAAAAGCAGAGCTGAGCTGATTGTTTGAGGTAGAATCATTTTCTGTGGATACCCTTTCATCACTGCTGCAGTCCACTCACTAATGACATGATGAAGTTGCTTCAAGTTCATCAGGAGACGACTGATGGTCCACAGTCGGACAGAACCACACTCAGAAGAATGAGCAGCTCTGAAACACTCAGGAGAATCTAATGACCTGCTCCTTTAATAAAACTAGAGCCGTGTCTTTCAGAGAGACAGACAGGTGACTGAAGCTGTCACACACACACGCACACACACACACACACACACACTCAGCTGTTATCGGTGTTGTTGTTCCAGCTCAGTGTGATGTTGTGTCACACTGATAGAGAAAAGTCGCCCTGCTCTAATGCAGCTCTGCGACGCTGTGCATGTGTGTGTGTAACTGTAGACCGCAGAATGCTGTTGGACGCAGCCAGGGACGCTCGGCATTTCCTCCCTCTCTGTCAGTTCCACTCGCTAAAATAAAATGATGTGAGTGCTTCTCTGTTGTGTGTGTGTGTGAATGACAGACTACAGCTGACAGAGTCCTCCTGCAGATGGGGGGCGCTGTAGGCACCATTCGCACTGACTGGAAGCTACTGTGTCTTCACATCCACAGAACCCAAACTGGACACCTGAAGTACCTTGAAGTGCCTTGAGGTGACTTGTTGTGCATTAGTGCTATACAAGTAAACTGAATTGAAACTGAATTGAACAGAACCTCTGGGTAACTGGACTAATGAGACTACCACACACCTGACCAGGATCCTGGCAAGATTCTATGGCTAGGTGAGATTTTAAAGTTGACTGTTTAACATCTCAATTGAAGTAGTTTTCAAATTTAATTCTGTAATGTGTTGGGCTTGTGACTGACACCCTGAGCGACAACAGCAGGAGGCTGTTTTAATAATATCAAAAGCCCTTATGTTGATTTCTTATGTTCAGAAGCCCATTACATTCACCAAAGAAAAACATGCTGGTATCTCATCATTATGAGATCCAGATACCTTAATTATGAAATACTACATAGTAACTAATACTCTTATTATACTTTTACGGTACCTGAGTACAAAGTGACTCATTGACAAATCTGACAGACATGGAGACTCTTTATGAGAACAGCACAAACAGACATTTAATTTGAATCAAACCTTGTTCTGAAACCACCCAGAGGAGGGTGCTTCACAGAACCAAAGGTACAGTAGAGGAAGAATGGGTGTGTGCCGTTCTTTGGAGCTTGGAGAACCAGACATAACACCTGTTCTTTAGGACGTCACAAAGACAGATGCATTTAAAATACATAACTTTGTATAGATCAAACTGGTTTAGCTGCACCTTAAGGCAGAGAGCTGCTCAGAGCAGGTCACAATGAGCTTTCTGCCTGAACAGTCCCACTTCAGACTGAAGATGCTGCACAGTGTTGACTGACTGTTCTACCATCACCTTACCCACTGACATTAATATATCAGCAGTGTGTTAACCCAAGAAAGAAATAAAAGCAGATTCCTGTGCTTTCTGAAGCCACAACTAATGTCAATGATAATTTTATCTGGTAATTTATCATAAATGCAATGGGCTTCGGTTCTTATGCTGATGATGTCACCATGAGGATGTTTAACATTAAGCTATGTGTTGTAGGCTACATAATAAAAGCTTCTATTGGAGGGAGAAGTGAAATTAAAAAAAGAAGAAAAAAAAAAAACTGTCGGGACCTTTGTTGCCGACTCCATAGTACCAAGACATGACAAGGAATGAGTTCAGTAAAAAAAGAGAATGTTATTACAATAAATGTACAACTAATGTGGGTCAGAAACGGTGCAGGGTCCGCGGCTCTGGAACCTCTCAGGTGGTAGTAAGAGTTAGTGATGATGGTGAGTATGGTCCGCAGGTCTGTCCGCCGAACCACTGGAGGGGAAGGAGAGTGGCAGGTAATCCGGTAAGAGGCTGTGGTGACTGAAGCAGAGTGTTAGTGGACAACAGAACTACAAAGATGGTCGCCGAATGACAGGAAGTCCGGGTCGAAGGTTGAGGGTAGGTGAGGATCTACTTCCTGTAATGGCCGTGAACTGAGAGCAGGTGGTTAGAGTCACCGAGGAGAACTGAAAAGACTGGTACAGGGTGAGTAGTTATACTTTGTGATAACCACACAAAGGAATAAAAGGCTGAGGCCTCGTTTCCTGAATGATACGCTTTGTATTTTTTGTGTTCAAGTTCGAGATCCAATTCTCATTTGCCGAGGACAGTCCTGGTTCAGGATTCCAGTGAGAGAGTTAATAGTTCGTAACACATAAAGCTAGGTCGATATCCAGTCCTAGGTCATACACACAGCAGAGTACACTATAAGCCAGTCCACAATCCAAACACAGTAGTCTTGATATCACAGTCCAAGTCGAGCCAGGGAAATCCACAGAACAGGAGGGAGAGGGAAAACAGGAGTAGGTCCAAGACTGAGATCCCCACCAGAGAAAACAGGCAAACAGGCAGAAGGAGGGAAACAACTTACAGTCTTGCTGAGAGGGTTCAGGCAAAAACAGAGGTCAAAGACGGACCAGGTCGGTATTCTGGTTCAGAATGATCGCTGGATAGTATTCTCACAGGTAGTAGAAAAGACTATCTGGCGGAGGAAGGAGACCCACTGACCTGCTTATAAAGGGAGAAAACACACAGGTGTGAGCAATCAGGCAATAACTGGGACCATGAGTCGGTAGGAGGGAAAACCCGGAATGGACTAACTAGGGGGAGGAGGGGCAGCTAGGCTGGAGGTTCGTAGAATGTGACAAAAACCTCTAACCTCTAACAAACTTGGGGCACCCTCTTATCATTTTGCGCCCTAGGCTACCGCCTAAGTCTCCGAAGGAACTGAACCCCTGCACCTGACTGTCCACATATTTATGAGCCACTAAAGCTGTGAATGTGAACATCTGTAATTCACAGTTGATCCAGTGTTATAGAGCAGGTGGTGTCCAACAATCATGACATCAGTGGATCGATTCTCAGCTCCTCCCATCACATGTTTAAGTGTCCTTATGCAAGACTGAACCCCAGTTTGGCAGCAGTGGATCAGGCACCTTGTATGGCAGCTCTGCCATCGGTGTGTGGGTGAGTGTGTACTGAACGGGTCAATGGGAAGGACTGTAAAAGTGCTGTGAGGACCAGTAAGGTAGAAAAAAAATTGTTCAGACCACTTAACACCAACGTACCGGACTGTAGCTTAGTCAGCATGTCTATACTGGTTATGTTAATGAGCGAATTAATAATTTATATACAGGTGTGACTGTTGTCCTCCGATTGGTGGCTTTTAGTAAATTCACTAACTGCTTTTCTTCCATCAAACCGCAGCACGAGCAATAACATAATGAAAATCACTGATTGTAGCAGGTCGGAGCATTAGGAAAATACAACATGTAACTTTTTCTCACTGTGCCATTATTTATTTAGCAAAAGGAAAAAAAAACATGGGCAAGAAAAAAAATAAAAAAACAAAAACACCCCACCCCCCATGATTCAGTAGCTGGTAGATCCACCTTCGGCAGCAATTACTTGAACTAAAGGTTAGCTGTCTGACTCTTTAAGAAAGTTTGGTCCATTCTTCTTTACACCATTGCTTCAGTTCATTGAGGGTGTTAACATTTGATTATGCGAAGTTCTCTCAAGGTCCCACCACAGCATTTCTATTTTGGTTAAGGTCTGGACTTTGGCTAGCCCATTGTAAAACCTTGATTCTTTTATTTTTCAGCTGTTCTGATGTAGATTTACTGGGGTGCTTTAAATCTTTGTCCTATTACATGATCCAGTTTGACCGAGCTTTAGTTGTCAGACAGACGGCCTCACATCTGCCGCTAGAATACTCTGGTATAGAGGAGTTCATGGTCGTCTCAGTGACTGCAAGTGTCCAGGTCCTGTGGCTGCGAAACAAGCCCAGATCATCACCCCTCCACCACCGTACTTGAAAGTGGGTATGGGGTGTTTCTGATAAATGCTGCATTTGGTTGTTAGCAAACATGTCAACTGCCATTAAGGCCAAAGAGCTCCACTTTGGTCTCATCTGTCCACAGGACATTGTTGCAGAAGTCTCATGGTTTGTTCAGATGCAGTTTAGCGAACCTCAGTCATGTTTTCATGTTCTGTTTAGACAGTAGAAGCTTCCTCCTAACATCCCTTCCAAACAAACTGTACTTGTTCAGTCTTCTTCTCATTGTGCTGTCATGGACTTT
Source organism: Helostoma temminkii (assembly GCA_900302695.1). Taxonomy (NCBI): domain Eukaryota; kingdom Metazoa; phylum Chordata; class Actinopteri; order Anabantiformes; family Helostomatidae; genus Helostoma; species Helostoma temminkii. Next base: position 17,890 of record OMLM01007643.1, on the reverse strand, counting down.
AACATGTAACATGCTGAGTGTTGCCTGTCGGTCTGAGATGTAGCTCTCTGGTGTTTCTGTATTTCTCTGAGCATTGGTCTGACTGTGGGGTGGGTTCTGGGACGTCCACGTGCATGAGTAATCTTTCTCACTTTAGAACGTTGGACAGTTGGACTGTTATAACCTTTCCAGACTGAAGACCATTATATATGTCTCTTCCTCTTGTCATTGTGTAAACACACCTGAATGCTCCTGACCAGTAAACAACTTTTAAAGAGTCCGTACACCTGCTGGTGATTAGTTAATCAACAGCTGATGATTAAAAGCACCTGACTGCAGCTCAGCCTCTTCAATCCTATGGAAGCAGTAAGGGGCAGCCCACATTTATTTGGCTTCATTTTTGTTTAATAAAAAATTGCACAGTAAAAATGGTATAATAATAACGGTACACAAACACACACACACACACAAAAAGGGATCCTATGACATAAAACATATCAGGTCTAATAATACTGTGAATATATTATAAGGTACTGTAGATACTGTGGTTGTCCTGGTGCAGGAATATTATTATTTTAACCCACAAACAGGATTTTCCCAACCCTTATCCTGTCAATTCAGACAGTTGAGTTTTAATAAAGTCAACACAGTTAGATAGAGCTGAATCTGTTTCTGACATCCGACCAAGGCAAGAGAAGAAGAGGCAAGCAGGTGGTGGCAGTGTTAGTGCTGGGGGTGGGGCTCAGGGCACACTTTGTCCTGCAGGGGCTGGATGTTAAAAACCTGCACGGACAGAAGCCTCCAGCTGAGTTTGTCCCTGTGAGACTCTGATTGAGACAGAGAGTCTCTGACAGTTGACTTCAGACGTTTCTCCAGTTTCTCTGGAAATCTCAGTGGACTGGAACCAGCTACAGTGCAGAGCTGCTGCCAGACCAGATTCGTGTGTGTATGTGTGTATGTGTGTATGTGTGTGTGTGTGTGTGTGTGTGTGTGTGGAGGGGGGGGTGCTGAGTGTGTGTTTTGTAGGGATCACATTGCGATTCACATGCCAAGTAACTTGTAACTCGAAAACCTCCAAATGTGCAGCTATCACATGTGTGAGTGAGTGTGACACTGCTTCATTCAGTCGTATCTCTCAGAACCAGCCTGAACCCTGAACCCAAACCTTGGACCAGAACCCCAACACATTGACTAAACGGAATAACATAACAGGTCTGTTGCTCGGCAACACAGCATCATGTGACGACACAAACAACACGTGTTTGTTGAATCATGAATGAGACATGAAACTGAACAGACTGAACAGAACCGAGTCCTGAGTTTGGATCAATCTACCGAACACAGAGGTGACAGACCGCTCTCTGATTTACTTGTACTTACTATGTATTGGAGTATTAGCTTAATGACAACTGTTAGCAGCTAGTAGCACATGCTTAAGCTAACTAGCAGTTAGTTTCTGTGTCTCTCACCTCTGTCGGCAGATAACTAACTACCTGTGTGATAATCCATCAGTGTAATTAAATTGAAGCTAATCTGCTAATCTCACTAGCTAAATGCTGCTTCTCTGGTAGGCACTTAACCTTTCAGTGTGACCCTGCTCAGTTAGCGTTAGCCTGACCACAGCCACACTGGGCTAAATTAGACTTCAGCAGTTGTTAATATCTGATCCCTGATCAGCTTGTTCAGCTGGCCTATAAATACTAAGGGAGCTGGTTTATGTTAAACCTAAACCTGGAGTCAGCATCGTGCCGTATAAAACCAAACCTGAGCCTGGTCGCCGAGCTAACGAGCCGCTCTGAAAAACTATTCACAGCCCGAGTCGCATTCTGCTGTGGATAAACAAACTGTATGTGCCCAGTCTGACCTCACGTCTCCCAGTAAGTCATACTGGCCCCCAGCTTATCTCCAGTGTCACACAGCCGCTCGGTCAGGCACCTGTACAGGTGAGGCACCCGAGAGTTCCAGTTTAAGCCACTGTTAGCTTATCTTAACCTGCTGCCATGGCTACCTGCAGGCTGACACACCTGAGCTCTGTCACTGAATGAACAGTTGAAATAAAATAACTTCACTGCAAATGAAACTTAATGTTTCAGGTTCATGTTTCTACAAACGCTGCAGGACGATATGACTTTTTTAATGTAGGAAGAAATTTCAAACAGCTTCACAGTAGAAACTCACTTCTCATCGTCAGAGACCATCAGAACCAAAACCTGTTATACCATGTATTTATTTAGCTGTCTGTTAAAACGCTTGATCACAGTTCTGAACAGGTTCTGGTTCTTGTTTAGACCTGCATCTGAAGTCATGGTCCCACAGAACAAACTGTCCGGTCGCTGAGCTGAGGCTTAATAACGTGAGAGCAGAACAAACTGTGGTTCAGTCTTACCTGCTTCTGTGGGTTTGTCCAGAAAATGTCCAGCAGCCTGTCCCTCTCTGCCTCAGTCTGTCTCTCAGACGGTCTGCCTACCTGTCTTGCCTCTCTCTCTGTCTGACTGGGTCTGTGGTGTCTTCTGGACTCGCCTCGCGTCTCTCTTGGACTGAAACCTGAGATCTCAGGTACAGTTTCATCACACACACACACACACACACAAAGTCACATGTTCATTCAGGCGTTTTATTCATGTGTTAATTATAGAAATCATCTAAAAGCAAAGATACAAACAAGATTTTAATTATTTCTACTTATTTAATAAAAAGATTTGTTTAGTTTTTGTTTTCTCCGTCAACAGATTGTTGGAAAAAAAGAGAAGAGGAAAAGCTGAAACTCTGTAAACTGCTGGCGGAAGCACGAGAAACATTAATTCACTGGAACTGGAAACCAGCGGGGAACAAACTGGGAACCATCTGGGGCTCAGTCACCTGAACAGACTGAGGCGTGACCTGAGTCTGTGCTGCCCCCTGCTGGAGGCTGAGAACAGGTGTGACGTGAAGGTACAGGTAAGGCAGCAGGAAGACGACTGAATGTTCTCACAGAGACAAGGGTAGCAGTTCTCCAGGTGTGATAGACAGTTCTGTCCTCAGTCTGTCTGTCCTCACTAGGAAGCTGCTGCAGAGACAGTTACTACAGGTTCACTTACCTTTTCCAAAAACACTGTGTATGTTTGGTCGTCAGTAAAGACTCTGTCCTCACTCTGTCCTCAGTCTGTCTGTCCTCACTCTGTCCTCAGTCTGTCTGTCCTCACTCTGTCTTCAGTCTGTCTGTACTCAGTCTGTCTGTCCTTACTCTGTCCTTAGTCTCTCTGTCCCCAGTCTGTCTGTCCTCACTCTGTCTTCAGTCTGTCTGTACTCAGTCTGTCTGTCCTCACTCTGTCCAGTCTGTCTGTCCTCAGTCTGTTGTCCTCCGTCTGTCCCCAGCCTGTCTGTCCTCAGTCTGTCTGTCCTCATTCTGTCCTCACTCTGTCCCCAGTCTGTCTGTCCCCAGTCTGTCTGTCCTCAGTCTGTCCTCAGTCTTATTCTAGTTACAACATTTTACTTATATTTTCAGACTTTCTGTCTGATTCAGTTCTTAGAACAGATAAATATTATACAGTGTAGATGTCGACAGATGTCTCAGCACTGTTCTTAATGTTTTAATCACAGCCACGATCTCGTTCTGAGATACGACACAAAAGTTTTTACATATTACACACAAATATTGTTCACAGGTGAGCAGAAGGTGAGGGGGCAGAGGTTGGAGGAGAGAAGGAGTGAAGGAGAAGAAAACAGGAACAGAGCTTTTGTCCGTGGAAAATCGTACTGTTTTCTATTTGCAGCAGATCCAGGTTTCTATTTAAGGTTGTGTCAGTAGAGGACAGTAGAATCAGTTTCTATTTGCAGCAGAAGCCCTGAGAGGATTCAGTCATTAGTTAATTCTCTGACCTAAGTGGAGACGATGACGAGGATTTAAAACGTCCAATACACGTCTCCTCTGGTTTCTCCTCTACTCTCTGATACTACTCTACTAGTTTCTACTTTACTATGGTCCACAAGAAACCAGAACCAAAGGAAGCTGTAAAAGTCTCTCCAGGACCAGAAGCTGCTAAAGAACCAACTTCGACCCAAACAGCATCAAGGTCTGTGACTTTGTGATTTTAGGAATTAGACCTGACTCTCCTGTCAGATTTTCCTCTGTCTGTGACACAACATTCAGTGAGCTCAGTATTAGTACTACACAAGAGTACTGCAGTACAAGAAGTAGCAGAAATGTCAGGGTGCGGTCGGGTAGAACAGCTTCTGTTTTTCTTTTCAGATTGAGTTCAGTACTGATCAGATTAAAGGCAGAGACACTCACACACACACACACACGCACACTCTGATTCTAAATGAAACAGTTCTGTCTCTTCCCTTCTTGCGTCTGGACAGACTTGGACAGTAAACTGATGGACTTTGAGACGCTCCTGCTGAGGCAGCAGCCTGTGGCACAGTCCAAGGACAAAGTGAACGAAAACCTTTTACCTGCACAGGTGTTAGCTTCATGTCATGTGCTGGTTAAATAGTGTGTTATTACTGTGTGTGTCAACAGGGGACATACAAGACTTTGTGGAAAGACTTTGAGGTTTTGATAAAGAGGGAAGTGTGATGGCTGCTGAGCTGAGACATGTTTGGGTTCTACTGAGCGTGTACGACTAACCCTATAAATGTCTCATTTCTCCAGTTATACAGGTTTACACATGGGTTTTGTTCATTGTATTTATTTGATTTGTGTGAAAACATGCATTTTACAGATAAATTCTCCTTATGAAATATATTAGACAGCTCTTTCAGCACAGATGGGTTTTAGGAAAGGGCAGAGTGTGTTTGTGTGGGAAGTTTGTTTGTTTACGCACAGTTTAATTTTGTATTTTTGTCCTGGGGGGTGTGTCTCATTTCTACATAACGCAGAGTCAGACCGACAAACACTGTGACACCTGGAGCTTTACTGACGGCTGCTCTATAACCTCAATCAGTGATCAGATGTGTGGTGGTTCCATCACTGCCAAAGCTCAGTCCTGGTTCTGGTTCTGACACAGTGAAGACGATGAAGTGACAACATGCAAGCAACATGTGGCTTCTGGTGGAAATTAGATTGGTTCCACCTTTTTTCTATTCAGTTTCTAGTCATCTAAAGGAACTTTAGATCGTTTAAGGTTTAAGTCCTTACAGAATTTAACAGTACAACTATATGAAATTATATAGAAAACCCAACCAATCCCACTGAGCAGCACTTGCAGACAGGAAAGAAAAACTCCCTTTAACAGAAGAGACCTCCAGCAGAACCAGCTCAACAGGAAATTAAAGACACTTCAGAGGATAACAGACGGGTTCTTGCTCAGACAGACAGACATGAAACAGATTTTGAATGGAACAAAGTAAAGTGTTTGAACAGAGCTCCACTGTTTTCTGTGTGTGAGGCCCTGTCACTGCAGACTGATCAGAGACTGGTTCCATGTCCACCTCTCAGCTGTGATGTCACGAGGTCAAATTCATCTTGTCTGGCCAATCACCTCTGTCACCACAGGTTCCAGACACTGCTGATTGGATGAAGTCCGAGGTCGAACCGAGAGGAGTGATTGGCCCTGACAGCTGACCTGAAACAGCCTGAATACCAGAGAGGAAGACGGTCAGAAGGTCTTAGTACAAACTGGTGTTTCATTTAGTTCTATTCTCTACAAATGGAGAAGAATCAACTACATCAGTTTGACTTGGCACACACAGTGAATCGTTGCATTGTGGTTTTATTTATAATTTCCCTCTGTGATAAGTAAAGACCTAGTTTATCTCCTGCGTCAGGGTTAAGATCCACATTGTATGACCACTTGTTAGAACGGCCCACGGGAACCACAGACTTGTTAGACTTTTATGGTTAAATGTGGCTGCAGAGCAGTTTGTTTGCCCAAAGGGGATCAATAAAGTATGTCATTATCATTGTTTGTGGTGCCTCTGTGTCACTATGGTGACTGGCACTGATGGTGCTGCTAATGACAGCAAACAGTTTGATCTCCATCACATCTGTTTATGTTCAGTTGTCATGACAACCCAGACGTGTGATTCTCATTTCATCCAAATTTGACTTGGAGGCTTCAGGATTTCTGAGTTTCTATTGGTGGACGAAGATTTAACTGAACAAATCTTTTACTGTTTGCACTAAAGCTTTCAGAATCTGAACCCAGAAGAAAGAGAGGCACCACGCCAAGTTCCAACAATTTATTGTAACAGAAGAACAGGTAATGCACTGAAGGGATCCTGGAATCACACAGTTGAGCAAGGGAGATCTGGGACCAGTGAGAATAGAGTAAAGGGGGATGGTTGTTCCACAAACCTTTTATTAGATACCACATGAGTTAGGGTTACAGACCTCATGTGAAACCATGATGCCACAAATGTCTACAGTCTCAGTCTTAGCCATCAAGCTCCTCTCCTGTGGAACCAGCTCCCAGTTCAGGTTGGGGAAGCAGACACCCTCTCTACCGCCCACCTTGAGCCTGGTTCTGCTGGAGGTTTCTTCCTTTCTTAAAAAGGGAAATTGTCCTTTCCACTGTTCCCTAGTGCTGCTCAAGGGGGGTTTGTTGGGTTTTCTGTATTACTTAATAGTATTGTAAGGTCTTAAACACTGTAAAGTGCCTTGGGATGACTTTTGTTGTAAATTGGCACTATATAAATAAACTTGAATTGAATTGAACAACAACAGGCAAAAACACAACACTTGGCAGGTAGGATGGGCCAGGGAGAGAGAGAGAGAAAGAGAGCGAGAGAGAGGGAGGCACAACTACGGGAGAGAGAAGACACAAAGCTAATAACAGGCAGTGGTGGCGTATGAGTAAATGGATAAAGGAGCAGGAGCTCAGTGTGTCAGGAAGGTGTGCTTATGTATGCACACTGCTAGTATGTTTAGCGAGTGTCTGCTCGCTAAACATACTAGCAGATCTAAGAAAGCAAATCAATACAAGTGTTCAAGTGTCTAAGCGACAACATGCATTGAATGCACAGTTTAAACAGGAAGCAATACAATACGCCTACCACAGGAGAAGCCAACCAGGATGAGGCAGAAGAAGATCAAGGAGGTGAGTGGAAGGCACTACAGTACCCGTAATGCAATGTAAGGGATGAAGCAACTCAGTAAAGTTGTTTTGTTGGCCGATTTCTACAGAGGCCTGACCCTTTCATCAGATTCAGTGTCAGTAAGCTCTAAAAGATAACTGTGCTCTACTCTACACCTGCGAACAGAGACCAATGCAGCTCGCTATTCAAGACAGAGAAAGTCTGTGTGGATCACCAAACAACAGGGGTAGAGACAACATGGCTGTATGAACTGTACATGCAGGCATGCATCCAAAACTGCCCTGCTATGGACACAAATGTCAAAAGTGTCACCAAAAGGACAGTAGACAGCAATGATCAGACCTTAGATTCTCAAATGGAAAAGAATGGGGAATCCTGACACTGGATCATGTCTGTACCTGTAAGTGTCTTCAAAGCTGAACAAGACGAGTTGAGAAAATCACTCCAAAGACCATTTGGGCCTTGTTGGTCTGGCAGCTTCCAGAGCACAATTATGGCAAAAGGGGGCTCCACCCAACATGTTATGCTGTGGCAGGACTCACACAACCACAGCTGGAGTACACAGGACTGGTACACAGAGTTGATGAAATGACAGTGACAAGGTAGCATATCCAGCTGCATCCTGACCTTGGAGAGAACCATAGCACACAGAGACTTCGAGCTGGGACAGAGGCCTACACCCTAGAATAGAAAATATGGGTCCTGGCCAAGATCTGGTTTGGAACTAGTCGGCTCAAGGTTCTTGGTAAAACTTGGTGAATTCTGGGTTTGAACAGATTTCAGTATTCTGTCTGCAGCTTTATGTATGTGAAAACTACAGTACCCATGAGCCTCAGCAGTGCAGCTGAGACCAGAGCCATCTTCTGTCTGTCAGATTAACCTGAAACTGACCAGAGGTTTCCGTGGTAACCAAATTCATACCAAACAGAGTAAGTTTATCAGCTAGCTCTGTGATTGGCTGTTTGTTAATGACTGTCTGAAGAAAAACAACATTTGTCCAGAATTTATTTATTATTGATCACATATCAGCAGATAAAGAAGGGTCACATGTTCGGGATTGAACGTTATGGTGGACAAACCAAGCGCTTTATAATCTAAGGTTACTATAATTCAGTATTTACAAAAAGATCAAGCATCTCCCAGATCATAATGCCACAGTTTGAACACATTCAGGCACAGTAATAAAGTTATTTCATCCTGAGTGTTTCCCTCCAAAGGCCTACAGACTACCTACAGTACACACTAACTCACTACAGCTACTACTCTAGTTACTGTTGATACTACTGGGACAGGTTCACTAAGACATTTCAGACCAGTTTAAATATAACTCATAGTTTAATTGAAAGCATCTTATAGCCAGATTCATTTTAATCCTACAAAGGTAGACACCCTCACCCCAGACTAATGTAAAATTATGTCAAAAAATAAGAAAGATGGAAAACCTCATTTATAGCTTTTAACCAGCTGCTTCTTCCACCTTCCTGCAGTAACACTGAGCCGAGATCAACAACTAATTAGATTTAGCTAAACATGTGCAACAAAAAACTTAGGTCCTGGTGCTAAACTGTGACTTATTTAATCTAAACCAGTTTTTATGAAACCAGCTCCTAGACTCTCTCAGAACCCAAATTACAGTAAGTCTAAAGCCCGTGGAAAAGAACAAGTCAAAGATAAACTCCTGATGCTCATGAATAAAACTGTAAAATTACAATTCAGTTTCCAAAAAAGTCGGGACATTGTATAAAATGTGAATTAAACAATCAAATTCTTTGTAATTTTACATAGAAAATGCTGTAGCCTACATACCGAGTCAGTTGTTTGGCTGATTTATGACTGTGTTTTAGTGGTTAACAATTCAGTCATTTCTTATCTAGCATACAGGCTATCGAAGCAGGAGAAAACCCACAGCACTGCCACTGGACTGATGCAGCAGAAGTAGCTTCGGCACATATGTTTAGTGGTGCTTCTGCACTGCCACTGACTAAAGTATCAGTGGTCAGCGCTACTGAGACAAAAACACATGAGAGCCAAATCCAGTGAAAATGATGCTCTTTGTAAATCTGCTTGGACAGAAAACCCAGAAATACCACACTCAAAGATTTCATGAAAACATGAGGGACTGAGAAGTGCAGGGAAGGACCCAGTCCAGGAACTGAAGAAGCTGCTGAAGGATTGGACTTTGGCTCCCTCTATTGGTGGGATGACTATTGGACATCTCTGGATTGGAGGAGGCAGGTAAGTGCAAGAGTTCCAGATATTTCACAAATATATATGACATATGACACTCGGTCTTCCACACAGTCTCAGTACCAGTTCCACAGATCCTAAAGAGTGTACAGAAATCCAGTTCAGATGCAACTTTTTACTAGTTTTTGAACATACACTGGCTTTAGTTTTGTTAATCTCTTCAGCTCTGTTGTCCCACAATGGTGGAATGAGCTACTGAACCCTGCACGGTCAGCAACCTCACTCACAAAATTCAAGAAACTGCTAAAGACAGAACTTTTCTATGCAAAGTGATAAAAATAAAAATAAAAAATTTCCTGCACTTACATCTCATGAAATGGACACACTTGCTTTACAGTTTTTCTTCCTGACTTAGATTTTTGCTGCTTTGTACCTAACTGTGAGTTACTTTGGATAAAAGCGTCTGCCAAAAGACTATAATGTATGTAAATGTAAATGTAATCCACTGGGGCGTTTGCCCATGCACCGATTTAAAAGCCTGTTTTGTCTGAAGCGTTTGTCTTTGATTCAGCCTCAATGGTTCGTCACACTCATGTTCACAGATAGCACCACGCCCTCTGTGAGCCTTTTCTCCAAGCTAGCTGGAGATAGCTTTGTAAGATAGTAGAAGTGTTCTTACGCCTGCTAATTTCCATCAGCCAAAAAGCCAGCAGGCAAGATGGTAATACTCCAAAAGGCAGGTCAAAGACAGGAAGTAGAGATGACACCATAAGTCAATAATAACCAGGAGGTCAGGACTGCACCATGAGACTCTTTACACCCAGCGAAGATACTGAGTCAGAAGAATTCCTCTGACTCAAAGTTTAATATCTTTCTTTATGTGATATGTAGATGTTTGAATTCTGTTTTAATCTCAGTGTCCCAACTTTTTAGGAAACAGGCTGAACTGCGGTTGCCCAGAACATGACAGAGACAACAAATGTCTCATATGGGTCCACTAAACTGCTCATTCTTTTAGTAATACAGTGCTTTGTTTTGATTTGTTGCCATTTGGATTTAGGTAAATGATTTTAAAGTCATCAGCATCTTCTGGCACTAAACCAGACGGAAACTAAAAACATTTTCAGTTTGTGTTCAGGAAGAATCTGCTGGCAGGTCAGATAAACGTGGATCTACTTTATATAGGATGTTTCTACACATTAAAGGACAAACCGCTCTAACACGTTTCTTACTGTTGTTATTCAGCTGTTTTCTGGGTTTGGGTCAAATTACTTTTAAAACAGGAGGGAGCTGGTGATCAGTATTAAGCTGCTGACTGGTCAGCACATGAAGGGATGGAGACAGTTCTGACAGATCACCATCTGATAGGCTGATCTGATCCACTGGTCCCCACACTGAGTGAGACCTCTGACCTCTGGTTGGCTGAGTGTAATTACATCACAGATTGTGATTGGGCAAGACAGTCTGTCAGAGGTTGGATGACTGTTTGATGCTGTGGAAGGATACTCTGCTTGGTGAGGTGGGCAGTGATGTGGCACGCACCGCCCGGCTACGGATGGAGTGACGGTCCTGCCAACGAATCCAGCGCTTCCTGACAGCAGAGCGCACCTGTTCACAGGTAGACAGACAGATGAATATCCTTTTTTTGTGTTGGGTAAGTTCTATAATAAACTCCTGAAAACAAAATGGAGCCAGTAATTTACCTCGCTGTTGAGAAAACAGTAGAAAACTGAGACAAAAAATCCCTGTGGAGACAGACGGAGAGGTGTGTTAGCTGCTAACATGCTAATAGTGCTAACAGAACGCTAACAGCTGGTAACATGCTAAGAGTGCTAACATGCTGCTAACAAGCTAATAGTGCTAACAGAATGCTAACAGCTGTTAACATGCTAAAGTGCTAATATGCTGCTATAATGGACAAGATAACAAGCACCAGTATGGTAGATTTTCTAGAAGAGTGATGTGAATCCGTGTATCATTCATTCATTCGTTTTTCAATTTAAAACGAGAAATCAAAAAACAAAAAAAAACGTTGTTTCTTCGTTTTTTTATTTCGAAAACCAAAACGAAAAAACGGATAACGGTTCGTTTTCCGATTTCCGATTTTGAGCACAAATCAAAAATGGAAAAAATGGATAACAAGCACTCATTTTCCATTTTCATTTTTTCACTGGGTGCTAAATAGTGACTCTCTACCACACACTGATTACAGTCTGTGGGACTGCACACAGCCTGCTAAAAGCTGTATCTCCCAGTTTACCTTTGACTACAGCAGTTTTTTCGGTATCATAATGTGCCAATATAACAATAAATCTATCCCCATGGTGACAGAAATGGTATGTCGTTGTAAAGATTTAAAGTTTAAGGAACTAAATAACTGTAGTAATGGTGAGAGGAAGGCGTGGTTGTGTAAAATGATTTACATCAGTAGTTTCAAGCAGATAGAAGCTGAATATAAAGAAATATGAACACATTTAGACGTAGGGAACCTTTACAAACATAAAGATACAATAACGTGTCATCTTTGAACAGCCTGAGCCCTAGGTCGTTTCTCAATCTGTGTACTTCTCTGTACTTGCGTTCTTGTGAACTTGTGAAATGTCATCAGCCAAAGCCCAACTATTCTTCCGGCCAAGTACGGATAAAAGACCTGGATGTGTTCTATCTCCGTCCATTTTATCCAGGATGCTCTGGGAGCAGACTGTGTGGACTTGGGGAGCCAAATATCCCATCATGCATTTCGTACTATGTAGCAACAATAACAAATGAACACGCAAATGTTTTACTCGGTTGTTCTGTCGCTAGAAGTTTCTAGGAGAGGAATTTACATTAGATTTTTCAAATATGTGGTAAATAGATCAAAATAAGCATCTACTAGTAAATTCACAATTACTTTATGCAGGGATCTGCTAATAACGGAGTTATTTTGCTAATAGCGGAGAAAATTAGCTACTAAATAATATTTAGACCATATATGTACATTAACATAATAAACATATTAAAATTACAACTAAGAGTTGTGAGGGGATATATCTTATATAAAATATAAACACTAGAGTAAAGCAGAGCTGAGCTCGTCATGAGCAAGTAGCTGTGCCCCAGCATGAGTGTACTGCGTCCTCGACAGTCTGTACTCGGAGTTCGTACCTGTCAAGTATGTAAGTACCCAAGTTCGTACTTCGCATACTTGGAATTCAGAAATGGCCGCGGATTCATGACATACAGGTTTAAACAGCACAGTTGTGACCAAGGACTGATTTAAATCATCTTATATGACAGCGGCCTCTTCTCTCTGTTATTAAGGTTATTTAGTTAAAATTTCCTTAAACCTTCAAATTTTATTAGGACATACTATCGCTACTACTACAGAGATATATCTAATGTAAATGTGATATTTGCACTTTATGACAGTTTAATACCAAAATAAACAGCTGTAGTCAAAGATAAACCAGGAGATACAGCTTTTAACAGGCTGTGCGCGGCCCCGCATGAACGAATGATACACGGATTGATGTGATCTGTTGGCTTTGTGTCGGCTCTGAATCCAAACTTGAGGCTTCATCGGTCTAGTGAACATGTTTTAGTGTGGATGTTCATTCTTGACTTCCAGAAAACAATAAAATTATATTGGTTGGAGCTTTGACTGCATCTCTCAGGACCTGTGTATAAGTTATATAGTTTTACTGTTGCTGCAGGAGGAAAATGCCTCAGTGAGTTTACATTTCTTCTGAGGGTGTTACAGCTGCTTCTGAATTGGAGGAACTCAGTGCTGAGTAACTAACTTTGTGTTAACTGATGCTGTGTTGGGTGTATAAACCGTGATGAGGCGTACCTGGAAAGACTCAAGGATGGAATTGAAGTAGATGAAGACAATCTGAGCAACCTCGTCTTCTCCTCCAGGATTCACAAAGAACAACATGTAAGTTATTCCCAACAGAGGGAGCAGCACCAGAGTCGCCTTCACCGCCTTCCTTCAAACACACAACCAGAAAACACCTCCAGTAAAGATTCCAACACAGGAACGACGGTACAGATCAAATGAGGGTGGCGACGGAAACACTCTGAGCTGTAACTGTAACCTGAATGTGATGTGAATGTTGTTTGTTTTCCAGACTCATGAGGACTCATGGCTCCTCTGAACCTGATCATGGTTCAGGGCCGTACCTGTACTGGATGGTCTCTGAGGTGGTGGACGCCCTCAGTTTGGTCATCAGGATCCGGACGATGTTAAACAGGAAGACAAAGTTGATCTGAGGAGAGTTTACATTGAGGCTTATGTTTCCTGACACAATTCTCTGCTAATACACTTTAAGAGGGAACCACTGAATTTAGGGTGGACTGTCTGTGCTCCTACCAGCAGGACCAGGATCATCGGGCCCTGGTAGATGTAGTCTGTGTAAACTCCTGGCCTCTTTCCAAACCAGCATCTGTCAATCAAAAGACGACCACCAATCAGATCGCAGCCGCTCGCTATCGCCTCCACACAGAAAACTCAACTATTTTATTTCATTTAAATGAGACCAGAACAGACTCACTTCTCATTGTCGTGGTAAAGTTTCCCAAAGGCCCAGGCCACGATGATTGGGAGGGGTATGCCTGCAACAGACAGACAGGTGATGCAGAGGAGAGGTGAGGCTGACAAACAGGTGTAGCTGCAGACAGAGAGGTGTTGCTAACCCCAGCCAATGCAAATGAACATCCACTTGCGGAGCTTGTCAGTGGAGTAGGTGAGGACGACGGCGGTGTGCAGGTAACAACCTTCCCCAAACATCCAGAAGAAGTTGGTGACGTGGAAATAGTTGTAGGCTGCTGTCACCAACCTGCACCACACCTGAGGAGTGAGAGTGAAGTCACTGTGATGTCACGAGGTATATCAGCTGATGTGGTTGTGTATTTATTTGTTTATTTTTTTATTTGGATGGGGTGGTATCCTGCTGAGGGCCTAAGAACAGAGGGTGTCATCATAGAACTACTGAGGCAAAGTTCTAGTCCAGTACTGATCAGCTGATGTGAATCTCCTTGAATTGTTATTGTGTGTGAAAAGTGCAGTGTAAATAAAAACTTCACTGGTCTTCGTAGTAAAAGAGTGAGCGAATGTGAGTTACCTGGTTGCTCTCAGTAACGGTCGGGTTCATGGTTAACTGGACGATGAACCATGTGGCGTTCCTCAGGATAAACGCGGAGATCAGGTTCCAATGGATGATGTTCCTCAGGCAGCGGATGCTCCTGTTTACACAGCGAATCAGTAACACACCGACAACAGGTAACAAATCGACAACATACAGGTAACACTAATGTAATGTAATGTTGCCTGGTAAAAGTGAGACTTCCTTGGGCTGTTTGATCTGTGTAGTAGAGGGGCGGAGACATCCGCTGGGGGAGGAGTGAGTTCACCTGAACAGGGCAGAGTCGTTGATGTGTCGATGTGGTGGCAGCAGTGTGACTGTGCAGCAGGTGGAGGCTGTATCAGGTAAAACACCTGTGCCCACTGGAGCAGCTTCCCGTCTGCTCTGATTCATCCCTGCTGAATTAACTCAGCTCAGTCCACCTGGTCTGGAGAAGAGGCTCCTCCCTCTACCCTTCTTTCTACCTTCTGACACCTTCTTTTTACCTTCTGCTGTCCTGCTGTTGTCCCTGAGACACCTTTTTACCTTCTGCTGTCCTGCACGTACATGACTGAAACGTGTTGAATCTTTCTTAAGTGTGTTTGGTTCTAGTCACACTAAAAACATATCTCATGTTCCAGTTGTGAGGCTCTGGTTATATTCTGGAAGCATATGTTCAAGCGTAGACTAGACCCAGCACAAACTGCTTTGTGTGAATTAGAGACAAGACGAGAACAAGGACGAGACTTGTCTGTGTCTCAGCATTAAAATAGAAACTAATTAGTTCATTTTATATGTGTCTCTCTAATCCATCGTGAGTGTCTTTAATCTGTAATCCTCTTACAGCGAGTCCGGCTGCTGGATCAAAGGCTCAGAGAGAATCAGGATCTTGAGGTACATTAGAGTCTGAATCAGCTGTTAAAAGTTACTGTAGACAGGTAGACAGGACAGGTAGGTGGCCAGAGAGACAGATGTCTTACCTAAGTCTCATGAAAAGAGTGAAGGCAAGCAGCAGAGCTCCCAAAGAGATGCAGTGACCAAGGTAATTGATGATCACAGCTACCTGATAGTGGACTTTACTCTTCCTCTGAACACGGGAAGCACATGGGAACCACAGAGGAACCACAGAAGAACCACAGTGGAACCACATGCAGAGGAACCGCAGGAACCCCAGGGGAAAACAAAAACACAAAGTGAAACACCGCAATTAGTTTTAGTTTTACAGTGGAGTAAACCATGAAAATACAAAAACAGGTGCAGAATGAGATGCTGCAGATTTTTGACACCAGACATGTCTTCACCATCACAACATGTTAATACTTGTTCTGTGAGAAGCCAAACCACTACTGACTCATCTCCACTCTTATGCTGACAATACTGTTACATACGCATCAGCTGGTACTGTGGATGGGAAGTCACAGTCTGAGCTTAGACATCAACCATCAGCAGCTTTTAACCTTTAAAAAAAATAATAATACATTTTTCATTCATTCTAGAAACACAATGAAAACCTCAGCTGAGTCTCTAAGAGTCTCCACAGACGCAGTTTATCACAGAACCTTTGATTCATCACTGGTAGGAGTTTTAAAATTGGTGTTTGGTTGGTTGGGTCTGGTTGGCTAACGTCTGTTTTTAGTCCTGTTTGTGCCTCGTGATATGATCCTAGACCTCAGAACTCATCCCTGCACTGCCAAAAAGACTTGGACTGCCAGATTTGTTGGGTTTTCCCTATTAGTTAGTTGTATTGTAAACCTTACATTGTAAAGTGCCTTGGGATGACTTTTGTTGTGATTTGGCGCTATATAAATAAACTTGAATTGAATTGAGACTATGTCCCCTGACACCCGAGAGACTTTATCAGTCATGTTTTCTCTTTCAGTGAACATGACTTCATCAGTCAGTGAGTGTGTTTTATGTAGCTGTGCTGCGATGCTGCAGGTCTCAGTGGGACCTAGTCTGGTTGAATACAGAGAACCAGAACTGGATCATGAGCTGCTGCTTGGTTCTGCACTCTGGGACCAGATGTTTTATTAGTTTGTGGAGTTTCTGTTCAGTAACCAAGGGTTACTGTTGCCACGGTGATGCTGCCTTCATTTGTTTTTATGCAGCCAGACATGTAAACAACACACACACTCACACACACACATACACACACACACAAACCTTGTCCAATCAAAGAGAAGAGATGAAAACGTCAGCGTGGCCAATAACAGAGATCAGTGTGAACCATCTGGACCTGTGTGTGTTTGTGTGTGTCTGTATGTTGTGTCATGTAACAGTGTGTGTCTTTCTCCCACTGAGAGAATCTGTCACCTGTTTCCTGCTCTCCTCTGATTGGACAGTTGACCTGGCTCCTGGCCAATCAAAGAGAACTCTGTGTGTGTATGTATGTATGTGTGTGTGTGTGTGTGTGTGTGTGTGTGTGTGCGTGCGCGTAGTTCATTTTGGCTTTTTTTGTGTCACACATTTGTCCACAAAAATGTAGACTTCCTGCTGTGAGGGTTGTCAGGGGCAACAGCTGACCTCCCACTAAGAGAGGAAGAAGCAGAAACCTTCTGATCCACCAGACTGAGCCACTGCAGGTCCACCAGGATATGCTATGGAGTCTCTCGACCAAAACACAGTGTGCAGACTCTGTGACTGGTCCCAGACTCTGTGATTAGAACTTTGCAAGTAGTTCCACATCTGTGCATCTGAGAACAAGGACACAAACCCTTTAATAAAGGGTTGTCTTACATTGGCTTATCTACACTGATCCTGAGAAAGACCCCCTAAAGACGGTCCAGGTTTATTTGACACTTTTACCCCGGTTTTAGCAGCATGACATTTAACAGGCACATAAGGTATGTCTGTCCCCTTCAAAATATGACAGGAAGATGAACTATGACCTGTTTCTGTTGGTTTTGCAGATTTCAAACCTAATTTGGACTCAAACACAGTTGATGCAACATGATCATAAAGTATCATGGTCACAGATTCAGTTTCCTGCAGCAGCTGATGATGTGGCTGTTGAGAAACAAGAGACATTAAGACACAGGCAGGATGGAGAATTACACGTGCTCACCATCTCAGACCATGTGACACGTGAGGAAGGCATTCAGGAGAATGAATACCAGGAAGGAAGCAGGACCAGTTGGCATCACAGGACGGGTCCTGAAAGTCTGCGCTGACCAGCTAGCACAGGTATTTACTAGATATTTAACATCTGCCTGAGTCAGTCTACAATCTCCTCATGCTTTAAACAGTCCATTATCGTTCCTGTTCCTAAGAAATCCCAGCCCGCCTGCCTCAATGACTATTGCTCAGTAGCCATGACCTCCATCCACCGACTTCATCACATCTTCACTACCGGACCCACTACAGTTTGTGTACCATCCCAGCCGCTCTACAGATGATACCATCTCACACCCATAGAGACAGCGTCTGCTCCCAGACCACCTAAAGTATATCAACCAAAAAAGACCAGAAGAGTGGTTCATAAAAATTTTATAAAAATAAATACCACTCATCTTACTGAACAAAATAAAAACAAAACAATACAATAACAATATCAGATCTCTCTCATCTAAATCCTTGTTAGTAAATGACTTGATAAGTGAAAC
>OMLM01007641.1:42188-56887 GCA_900302695.1 Helostoma temminkii | reverse complement strand
CAGCCACATGTAAGTATTTATTTATCCAAGTAAAAGGTTTTGCATGTTACAGATCTTAAAAGTGAGCCTAAGGCAGTATTCACGTTAGCTTATGGCTAAAATCAGTTTTTTTGTAAATGTCCATGTTAAAACAGTAAAGTAGCCTTTAGGCTTATGTTTTAGCTTTACAAAAGAGTCTAAATAAGCACATTTGTAGAGAAAATGCCACTGGAGTTTACTGCAAACTAATGTAATGTTGGCTGATGTCCAGCACAGCTCATCTGTAGCTCAGGCCCTTGACTGTAACTACATTATTAGCTATGTATCTAATATTTTCTGTAATTTCATAACTGAGAGAAGCATGTTTTCCTGCAACGTAACACTGCCTGTCCTGCTCCTGTTGTCAGATATTACAACCACTAAGTAATCTGCAAATCCTAATAAGAACTGTTCTCATGTACAGTGAGGCAAAGTTTGTGGAAAGATCCAAAAATAGTGTAGCAAATATGCTGTAATGCTAATATTTATATTAAATTTAAATGATTGTTATACAGTCATTTATGTTTGCCTTGTTTATATTACGCAGGCAGCTCACTGTGCTTTTTGTTTGTGCTGTGAACTGTGAATAACATAAAGAAAGTCTCACAACTGTCACAAACTGCTTTTTCTATTTTGTGTTTTAATAAATACTGCAGCTGCATTGAAATCAGATATTAACTGTCACTGTGACCCCGTGGACATGAAGTCCAGCTAATGCAGTCTTCATCTGGTTTGCAGGAGGACAGTGGGACAGAATTGCTCTAGGAAACACTGCAAGCAAGAAAGGAAATTCATTTACACACAAAACAAAAAAGAAAACAAACATTTTTTTTTTTTTTTTTAATGTACGTATAAAGTATAATCCACATAAGCTTAGAAAAAACACAAACATTCTGCATTTTCATCAACACCGAAATTGTAAGTAATAAGTTAACTTTATCTGCTTTGTAGAATGTGTTGAAAACTGATGATGAGCCTATTTAAAATAATTACGTCCGCAGCCCTTTTGCTGCAGAGTGAGCCCTGGTTCCTGCCCCTTCATCAACATACTGGTTTCAGTCAAGGTCTGAATCTAAGGACTTGGCCCTTGTTGTCAAAACCTGAAGGACACTGCAGAGGACTACACACAGGCAGGACTGTGTGGTTACCAGCACCAAGAAATCTCCAAACACAGCTGCAGTTACAACTGCACCTGAAAACACACTACCGGTCAAAAGTCAAAAGGACTCACAAAGTAATTACCAATGAGATTATCTAATCTAATTGATCAGAAATACAGTGTCCAAACTTTAGACTGGTTGTGTATATATGGATTTACTCATATTGAGCTAGAGTGTGAATGATGTTTTATTAGTTTTCTGTTAATGTTAGAGTGCCTTGTTTCACACACACCAAAAATACAGCCAGTGAATTTATTTTGGCTTTATTGACACCACAAATGTCAAACTGCACTGACATAATCATGCAATATGGGCTGTCTATTTTCTGCATTTTTTATTAGTTGTCCTGTTTATTAACCTTTGTGGATATGATCACATCGTCTTCCACACTTTTCTGTTTTGGTCTGTTGTCCTGATGACATCATATTCAACAATTAATAAAAGGAAAAACAGGAAGAGTACTTGTCATCTGTTTTTTCTTATCTGAAAACATATTCATGTCTTACCAGGCTGTAGTTGGCTCTGTAATCTCTTCAGGCACACTCCAGAACTGAATGGAGGTTCATACAGGTAAGGGCCAATGGGGTTTCCAGGCATCTCTACACCCTAGTGTAAAGCAAACAAGAAAAAATACATCATGAAAACATCAGCTGGTATACTATAAATGATGATAATTTTATATGTTTTGACATTTCAGTAAGCGTATTCCACAGAGATGACCAGAACAATCTCAGAATAATGTTTAAAGGTTTGGTGGCATTCTATATGAATACTGTAGTTTGGTCTATTGGCTTATAAGCGAATCTCTATGTTCTCTGTACTGGATTGTTTTTTGGATCAAATAAACAGATAATGTTATTGACTATCAAATAATGTTTAATACAGTATCTTTTTTAAAGCAGATTATTTTTAGAGGCCATAAAATATGCCTGGAGATGTTGATATAAGCTCAGTGATCTTTTACTAGTCCCAACTGTAAATGCTGGGGAAGTCTTCTGAATGTGTTTTTAGTAGTGTATTTAGTATTGTGCTTCTTTTATTTTGGCAGCCTCCACATTTCTTTGTTGATCTTCCAGAATTAATGTTATATATTTCTAACTGAAATATGTGTGGATTCCTTTAGTTGGCTGATGAAGAATCTTATATTGATTATTTTTAAAATACATTGAACATTCTCCCGTTTTTAAAATGTGACAAAATCAAAGTTATCATTTTCTTACTTGAGCTTAAAGACAGCAGCATCTCAGACATGTTCATTTGTGAAACTTTGTCATGTTTCGCAACAGAGTAACAGCGTTTAATCATGAAAGCACCAAACCATAATAGATGCAGAATATTCCCTGAGTCCTGCCTGTATGCAAAAATAATCTAAATTCTTTGCTTTGGACCCATATATGCATAAAAATGGATACACACGCATTTTGAAGGTATTTACCGCTTCCAGATTTCACTAGGTTTCATATTAGGGCATTCAGAATTAATTTTTTCCCATGATATGCTGTTATCACTCCATAATAAAGAAAACGTATTAAACTAAAATGAAAAGAAGGATTTGAGGAAATATAGCATCCATCAGCTTTTTCCCTCTCCCATCAGCGGTAATTGATATTTGAGGCCTCATTTTGCACCACGGCCTCCCTTTTCTTGAAATGAGCTTTTGGAGCGTAGAGAAAACAGCTGAGCCAGTGGAAACAGAATTGGTTGTGTGTCAGTGCATGAGAGAGTGGGATTATCTCAGTGTAATGTCAGCCTTATTAAACACTATTACAGTCTATAGATCAGAAAGGGATCTAAAAAGGATATACTGCCTGTTCATCTGTGTGGAAGTGTGTGTAAATTGGGATTATATGCCTATAAATGAGAGCTTTTTATTAAACATTAAACATTCAGGTCCAACACAGACTCAATCTAATGCATTTTGATTTGTTTTAATTATTATTCTTTGTAGTTGTACTAGTACTTTTTGTAGCAGTAGTAGTAGTACTAGTTGCTAGACATTGATCTGCAGTTTGAACATTATATGCGTTAGCATCTAGGTAAGTCCCTGTCAGCACAAAAAAAAACTGTGTTTATCTTTCTTCTATTTCATAATCAAAAAGAATCACAAAATGCCCAGACATTGAATTATAGCTTCAGGCTTATCTGACTACAGACATTGAGCTACATGACTAGCCAAAAACAAGCTTTAGTGTATAGTGGCCTGTGCCAGCACTATACTGTATACCATCACCCAGATTAAAGCCAAAAAAACATATTATTTTCCAGAACAATGTCATATCATCTAGTCACTGTCTTCCACATCTGTAAGCTTGGTTTTATTAAAGTGACAGAAAGCTTCATTTAGAATCACATTTCTACTATACTTGAAAATACATATGTTCTGTGTAAAGGGTTTTTCTCACAGGTGTTCAAGCTCCATGACAGTATGGTGCATTTCAGCTAATTGTAAATAAACTCAGTCACAAACAAACCTTGTGTTACTAAAACGTGGGGCACAGTGTAAAGGTAACGGAGGAATCTCACCGCCATAAAGTGTAACCAGCAGACCAGAAAAGAAACACTGTATTTCACACTTGTGCTAAATCCTTTATAACAATAACCTGAATATCAGTCTATACCTGGAGGAATTTTCCAGCAATATCCAGCAAATTATGAAAAAATGAAGTCAGTTTTAATTACACTTCAACGGAGGTGCAGCAGTGGAACGGAGACAACACACATTTAAAACCCCCATCCGAACTAGGAAATAAAGACAACAAAATTTAGATAAATACAAAAACAAAGACAAAACAGAAGCTGTTTATGCCAAGTGGTGATATTTCTAAGAGGTATAATTAACACCTACTAAAATAAATTCACACTTTTATGTTTCATGTACCTTTAAATATTTGAAGTAGTTGATGATTTCTCTCTTCAAGCATCTTCAGCTTAACTCTGCTCATCAACATTTATAATAATTGCAGAGCGCTATCACACTAGACGCAGGGGCATACTAAGTGACAAAAAGTCTTACTTATCTTCAACAAACTATAAAACACAAACATCAGCACACTCTGTCTTAGACATTTCACCATGTATGCTGATGTTCGGGGGAAAATGAAAATTCAGTGCTGCTGGAAAATAGGTACAGGGTCGCATTAACACAACAGCCAAATTGTGTCACATAACGTGTCTAGCAACTAAGGCTGATAAGTTTAACGCTGTATCAGCTTTTGGCTTATACAGCACCAGAAATAGTACTGTACACTGGCTTTGTGTTTTAAATACTTCGGCAGGAGGAAACTTACATGTCATAGCCAAACACACACGTCAAAGTCTAGTGTCTATGCCATTTTGCAGAAGACAGTAAAGTTTGATAAAAATCAGTGCTGTAATTCAATAAAAAAATTTATAGTTGAATTAATCACAGCCATAACCCAACTGAAATTAATCACAATTAATCGCAATTTTTAAAGCCAGAATTTGCTTGTGGTATAAACAACTGCAGTGCCAGAATAAAAAGTGTTGCAAGCACACCTTGCTGACTTTGCTAAGCAAAAAAAATTGCTTCACCCAAAGATGGTACTTTAAACTTGTTGTGAAAGGACAGTTCATGACTGCAGTATGTGTACCAAAACTTTGGCGATTCTAGGATCAAACCCTTTGGGATGGAGGTTCAGAATTAACACCTGCAAAGTTAAATATAATAAGTATGTTTTCTGTAAATAACATCTGTCAATTTGTTCAGCTCCTCTGTGTTGACCACATTAGACCTGATATCCTGATATTCCTGATATATACATGATATCATCCACTTTAACTATTCTTAACTATGTATGTGTCTAGAAAGACACTAATAAATCTGAGAAAACTCATTATAATGTTGCGCTACATCTTAGTTTAGAAAGGTAATACAGAATAAATTAATTAATTAATTTTCACTTCTCACCTGGTTCTTGCTTTCTCTCTTACTCTCCATCTCTATCCTTCTCTGTGACTCTTTGTGCAGTCAACAAAAAGGCAAACATAACAACTCAACAGAAATTTATAATATAATTTGTATATATACATAATGTTATTTTGACCTTATTATCTTAGTAAAACCTGGCGGTTAAAAAACATCATCCTACACTATTTCCAATAAAAATCTGTTAGTTCGGACAAATCAATTTAATTGGACAAGAGGCATTCCATGAGTGCTGATATACAGTATAACAACACTGTGACTTTTAACTGTTTGTGTCACTTAAGCATCACGTGAGACGGAGTTCTGCTGTACTCTATATTAGCATGATTGCGATGAGGTCGTAGACCCGAGGCTGCAGGGCAAGTGCTGAAGGTATTACACTGTATCACAACAGCACTATCTCTCATGTGATATAAGTATAGTAAATGTATGCAGGACATATTAGCGGTGGTTTGTTGATGTTAACACTATGGTATGTTCTGTCTGTGTGCACAGACTAGATAAGTGCTAGTATTAGCTGATAAGTTAGCAAACTACATCAGCTAACATTTTTAGTATTCACACCACGTAGATACAACCAGACACTTTCTGAGTCACAGAACAATATAGCAACTGTTCAGTTCTAGACCATTCTAGAGCCCAGCTGGAACCAGCTGAGGGCAGATTCTTTAGCTGTCGAAACACAAATAACTGATTCGAAATTCTGTACTAGCTCTGAAGCCCTGGAACTGGCTTGGTGGAAAAGGGTATTAGCGAACAAAGCTTGATGTACTGATCTTTTATTGGTGTGGTCACATTTGGTTTGCCTGATAACTTTCACAACTCCACAGTCTGTTAGGGTACCATACACTGCTACCTTAGATGCCTTATGTGACACCATGGGATGTTGAGCATTTTCTCTGATTTGTTGCAGTATGACATAAAACAACCAACAACCACAGAGTGAACGAATCTGAAAATGTATGTGTGTGTTTGTGATTTCACAATTTGTGATTTTTCTCAGATCATTAACAAGAAAAACTTACACTCCAATTGTGTTCATACTCACATAATTACTGGCAAATGCTTCCCTCCAGCCCCATGAAGGCATACTCCATCATCCCAGATAACTGAACTTGAAACACTTCTGCCCTTTGCTAAGCAAGTTCACAAACTTCACCTTAACCAGTGAGATGTACAGTGTACAGTAGCACAGATGTCATAATGTAAACCATGTGTTTTTCCTTTTGACATTCTTTGCCTAATTACATCAAGATTCAAAAGGTGTTACTGTGTGCCACTGCATAGGACAATTGTAACTGACACAAATCTGCCTTTATTTACTTATTCATTAAAACTTTATTTGCCATTCAGTCTGAAATTTGTTCTTTGCAGAAAAATATCCCAGGCTTGTGTATTGTTTGAAATTCAGATTTTGCCTATTTGCTTATTATCGATTCCTTGTTGTGACTCCAAAATGGTATGAAAAAGCTAAAATATTCAGATAATCATTATTTTAATCATTAACTGAACATACCACAATTTGGCTGCTAATGCTGTAATCCCTCTGCTCTCTTTAGCTTTAAGACGATAAGTACTGACATATTTTATAGTAATTTTACTTCACTACAGTTCAGACTGAAATATTGCACTCTTTTGTCCACTACATTTATCTGACAGAATTAGTTACTTGACTAGAAATTGGCAATTAAAACAGTACAGCAGTAACACTGCATGTTTTGTATAAGATGTAGTAAACTGTGTGATGTTTCCATTTGTTCTATCCACAGGCCAAAGTTTCCCCTCACTTTTCTTTTGTCTGTTTAAAAAACCCACTTCCTTAATTTAAAATAATAATAATAATAATAATAATAATAATAATAATAATAATAATAATAATAATTTAAAAACTAGCACGTCTCAGCAGTATAATCAAACAAATTGTCTTTTGTCTCCTTCTGTTGTGAAATCAGGGTGGCTCTTATCTTTTTTTTGCAAATGCATCACACACAGTATCCCACTTCTGACATACATCACACGTGTTGACATCCCAACAGTTGCTTCCCAGAAATCTGACACACAGTCACAGAAATTTAACACTTTCTACCAACACTCGTTATCTGTTACAGTATCACTATCAGCACCATTATGTATTTCATCTTTTTTTATGTAGTGTGGTATGGAATATATTAAGACAATGTAAGACGGTTAACTCAAACTATTTGAGTTTTGATAAAATCTCTTCTATTTATGTCATAAACAAACTGCTTGGTGTCAAAGAGAGATATTTGTCTTGAAGAGGAAAAATGCAAATCTCTTCACAGTCACAAATTGTGAGTTATATGAAATGCACAATGTATTGTACTTTGTAATTATTTTTCTTTTACACATAGACCTGATTGGAATTGAGACTGTAAGTCTGTAAAAGTGAGATTTAGAAAGGATGAAAATGAGCAGAGAGAGAAAAGAGAGTGAGAAAGACAGTGACTACCACCATAGGCATTTTAATTGACTGATCCATTTTAATTTCACTCCGGCTCCATTATGTTGTTGTTGATGTTGCTAAAGGGCTGCTGTGTCATTATCTCCCTCTTTTGTTTGTGCTGTTTTTGAGGAGACATTGATGTTGTGTATTTTCCACAAGAAGGCCTTTATGCTAATGCGACCTCTGCTAAAGACGATTTGCTGTCAATTTAACAGCGTGTTAAAACCACAATCAGCATCAATCATGTGGAAGGAAGATAGTGGGTGAGAGAAAAGTTTGGGGTTAAGTCATGCTAATCTCCATAACACCTTATAATAAATTAATCAGTCCTTTATACATTCACATTGACATGCATTCTTGCTGCCTCAAGAGGCATATAGTCTTCCAGGCTTCATAATTAAAAACTGAATACTGTAAGACAAGTGAGACGAGATTAGACAGTTTATATATTCATATGGCTCTTGAGTGTATCTAGACATACACCAAGAGGGTTACCAATGGTCCCTCTGCCTTTTTATATTTTCCTGTTTGGCAGAATACACTCAGCTGAACAGTCCAGTCTGGATTTTCCCCCTTGCTGACGTAATCTGAGGGGGAAGTTATCTGCCAAGCGCTCACTGTCTGCCATTGTTGGTACCACGCTTGAACCAACCGGGCAGAATCAATGTGTGTGTGCACACATCGGCATGATGATTGGTTGATAGCTGCTAGATCAACTTCAAGGCTGGAGCTGAAAGATTGACTGATTCTGACTGTCTGTGACCTTAAACAGGGTCTAGTTTAAAGTTTGAAACTTTATATTAGAGTATTTTTGTTTTTTACTGGATTAGCTGGGACATCACAAAAGTGGACATAGTATAACTGTAGATCAGTTTGTGGAAACAAGGCAAATTGTTAGGTCAGTCTAGGGTTGACTACAGACATGGTGTGACACTTTAAAGCTATTTGTATGTGTTTATTAAGTTAGATTATGTCAAATGGTTATGTAAGATCAGCATGGAATAGGTATGTAACCTTGTTATATTGGAGTGACAGCTTAGTGGCAACTTAGCTCTGTTGTCCTGTCTTTTGTCTGTTATCTTGCTGCTTTGTTTGTGAACCAAGGGTTAAATATGGTATTTTTTGACTGTTAAATGACAAGATTAAGGATGATAATACTTTCATACACTGTGTTTTCGGTGTGCTTGGCAGTTTGTAGCCTGTTTTTATGACTTCATCATAACCTCACATGGAGTTTCTCTGCATCGAAGACACACGTAAGCAAACGGGAGGGGAAGGGGGAGCACAGCTCAAAACCAGTTGTTCCAGAGACAGGTTATGAGAGAGTTCTGAGCAGAAACAACAATCTGCATGGTTTTTGAGAATGAAAGTGTATATTCTAAGGACACCGGGGACCTGTTTTTTCATAAATATGAAACATTTAAAGGTTATACAATTAAAACACAGGAAGGATATATATCCACAAAACATCTAATCTGCTTTCAGTAAACTTACTGTGAGAAATAGAGATGTTGCAGTAAGCTCTATTTTACTGCCTAAAATATCTGAACAAAACGTTATTTGCATGACCTTTTTCTTGGAAGAATTGATAATTTCCTGTAATTATCTCACACATGTAAACATTTGGTTTTTCAGATAACATTGTCAGGATTTCTGAAGTCCTGACAATGTTCAGATGTCACCAAAATCATCAGAAGTGACCATCTATTGTATCTACATATCAAATTCCAATTTCATCATTGGTTGCTCAACATTACATGAGAGGATATCACTATTGTGGTTGTATGGTATCTTCTAACAGTACCAGGCTAGTTGCTTCTCCCTTTCTCAGCCCTAAAGGTAACCTAACCAGCAGCTAGGTGTACCACCATACAGACTTCAGACTTAATCCATTCTTCTCCTTTAGTTTATTAGTAAAAGAGCATATTTCCCAAACGTGCTTATTCTGGAGCAGACACAGACAGAACAATTAAGTGTCACCACTATGCATTGCAGGAAACAAGTGTCATATTCCACTAGTAGTTTATGGGAATGATAACAGTAAGTGCTCTCATATATTTACTGTTCATGTAATAGATATAGTATATTATAATACAGGTCAGGGCTGTCTTGGAGCCAGTCAGGACATTCTCTCGGCAGTTCATAAAATCAGTGCTAAACTGTTCATCCAAAAGCCTCAAGCAGCCGCTGTTTTGTCCCCAAAGAAAGATTTAGAGAGGAACTCTGCTCTAGCTCAGAGATAACGGATGTCTGTTGAGAGGTTTACTACTCTGTTAGCTCATTTGGCACAAGACTGTTTCTGTGCAGCTATAAACATTGCCATAAAGGGATCAGCAAGGCTGACCTCTGTAAAGTCCATAAAAAAGATCTTTGTCTCTGATAATGTCACAGATACAGTGTGTGAGCGATGGCTGCCCCCGAAAAAGCCCATTCAGCAGTGTCTTCAGTGAAAACTGGCTCTCATTCTCTTGACTTTTTTGTGTTTTCAACTCCATCTCACTGTCTGGTTGTTAATAAGCTCTTTTTTTCATTTACACAGTATATCACTCGTTGTCCCCCTGTTACTTTTATGTCCATTATCAATGCCTTTTACTAGGTTAGATGTCAGTGTGATCATTTTTCATTTTTCAACAGAAGAGAACACTTCTGTGATATTTCTTCTGTGTGATATTTATGTAACCAAATCCCTGAAATCATGTAAGTAAATAATGTGAGCCAATTAAGTAAACCATCAGTTAGTAAATCAGGCACTATAAGTACTGGATTCAAAACCTTTATAAAACCTCTAACACTCCCAGTTAGCATGTTGTCAGTGGAAAGATCAGTTACTCTGATTATCCTTATTAATTGTATTGTTTTACTAACAAAAATGTCTTGTGTTTAAAGCTATTACCTTTATTACCTGATCAAAGCTTCAGTCATTGTACCCTATCAAAGCTTATCTTATCAAACCCTCATGCTGCATACCATTCTAATTAAACAGAAAAAAATCATTCCAATAGATGCAATTCAAATAAATGTGGCAAGAGGGTGCACAAAGAAACAAACTGAGCAGAATTTATCATTCCTTTGCTGAGGCTGAATGGAGAGAGTTAGCCTTCACTTCATTGCTATGATTTCCTGCTTCATCAAGCCACCAGAACTGATCATTAAATGATATGACTGAGATTAAAATTAGTAAGCAAGTAAGAAAGTGAATTACAGGAAACTAAGAGCCATTGGGTTGAAAACAAAAGAGATGAAATTGTAGGTTTGCAGTTGATGGGACACTAAACACGTACTAGAAATATGTAAAACATAAATCTGGTTATATGACTAAAAAAATACAAAAGTTGCTACAAGCTACAATTATAGTTATGTATGTACCTGTATAGTACACTATATTTCCTGTGTAATATAAGTGTTTTTGGTAATATTGTGAATATACAGTACATATTGATATACATTAAAGAGATGAGATATGTATATCTCTCATCCGAGATATGAAAATACAAATAATACACACAGACATGGGCTTTTCTAAGTGAAGTGTCTGCATAGTACACCAAAGCTGAAAGTGCAGCTTGGCAAAGTTTTGAAGTGTGTTTTAAAGATGATGATGTAGTGCCAGGTTATCATCAAATATTAAAAAAAATATTCACATATTTTATAGTTCTAATAAAGTTATTAATAACTTGCTGAAGCTCTCACACCAGGCAGCCTGCATTTCCTGCAATACTAATTGAGCAAACACCATTCTCGACACTTCTACAGATATGTGTTGGAGAGGCCCACTAATCCTCAAGTGCAAATCAGAGATAGCTCTCAGTCCTTTCAGCTAATGAAGAGAGGGAATAAGGCTGATGACTAGCGATGAGTAGCGAGAGATGTTCTAAAATGAAGAAGAGAAGAGGGCTTTTCAATTTGAGAGTGTTGTTTGTGATTACATGTGAAAAACTATTTAACGTAGGATTCAGAGTGCCAGTGCCATTGCTTATTTTAAGAGCAGCTGAAGAAGAGGTGTGACTTTTCGCCATCTCTCGTGTTGTTACGCACATAGCATTACAATTAGGAGCAGTGTAGATGTGAGAACACAGACAAGTGTTGTTGGCTCAACCACAGGCATTATACCGTATCGTCATGTATGTTCCTCAGTGGTATTACCATAATTTTTGTTTGTTTTGTTTGGACGTGAACATGACTATCATGTTGCATGAACAAGAAGAATAGAGTTGCAATTTTCCCCCGCAGTGTGATGAATATTAATATAGTATCTATGGAGAATGAAAGGGAAACTTGGTCATTCTGTTCTGTTAATATCCAAGATTGTGTTTATGTGGACATGATGTTTCTGTGTCAACAGAAAAAAAAGCAATAAGTGTTTTATATGTATTGTTTTATAGTTTTCATAGCTGGGACACCTAGGAGAGTCATATTTGTTTGGAATGAAACAGAAAATAGGGACCCATTTTTTCCCATATGCAATAAGTTTCAGGCTGCATCCTGCCTAACGCCACCATCTCTGCAATGATCTCTCATCCTTTGCATCGCCGCCTCACCATGCTGCCTTTGATTTCAAGAGCTGAACTATTCTGCAACATTTGTTGATGTGGTTCTGCAAGTAAATGCTGCAGAATTGTGCTCCTCTTGGAATTGTTCTTCTTCGCTGACCACCCGGAGAGCAACCCGCCATCATCGGCTATGCACCGCAATAGCTAAAGAGTTTCATTCACTCATGTGCACAGACAGACACAGTACATGTAAAAATGTTATAATAATGAAAGTGTTTCATTGAACTGATTGCTGCAGATGGGTGAGCTTAGTTTTCCAAGAAAGATTCTAGGTCTTTAAAAGAGCCACTGACTAAGGATTAATAAAGCCTGACCAAAATATGTTGAACTATCAAACTGTATAAATGAATGACTGCAAAATTAAACACAAATCATGATTTTTTTTTAATACTGTTCACATAATTATTTTTTATACACGCTTATGGCTTCCATAGATAGCGCCAGTAGAGAGATGGCAACAGAGATAGGGAATGACATGCAGGGATGGTTGCTGGCAGGATGTGACTCGGGGATGTTGTGGTTCATGGTTGTCACTTTAACCCCAGTCACCCCAGGGTGCCCACATTAAATTAAACATGCCTTTAATAGCTTTCACTTAAGCTGATGAAGTGTAGAGAAAATTTAACTGTTACATGTAGCTACTACTTAACTATCTACAAACTTGCTCTGGCTTTAAAGTGGTCATGTTATGTTTGATACAACATTATATGACTTACAAGTAAAATTCATATACATGTTATAATCCCTCCTTATGCAATAGCTCCTTTGACCTTGAATGCATTTACGTGCACTTAAGAAACCACATTACTGGAAATCTGCATATTAATGCAGCAGATGAGTAATCTGATTTCTTCTTCTTCTTCTTCTTCTTCTTCTTGGGCTTATTTTGGTCTTTTTTTTTTCTTTTTTTCTTTTTTTTTTTTTGTTGGCGGAGCTGACCGACAGCACTGCAGGAGCAAAGGCACAATGCTCCTTGTCTGACTTTTAGACGTCTGCACTTTGGGTTGGTTTCAGTTGTAGTTGGACATAAGGCAGGCTTTATTATAAAAATATAATGTAGTAGGGCAGCCAGTGTCTGCAGTGTTTGTAATACATGTGTTCTTGTAAAAAAAAAAAGATTATTAGAAACCTGGTTATGTGTATACATGGCAAAGTAATCTGTGACACAGTTTTCTAGGAGAAATCAGTTAAGAAATTAGCTTACTCGACAAAGCCGACTGTAACCTGGTTACTTGAGGGCACGTAGACGCATTGTATGAGAGTAAAAAAGCCTGTTTTAAGCTTTCCCCCATCCCACTCTCTTCAGGTTGGCCAGTTTGTGGAAGTCATACAGTAGTCCAAACTTAGCCTAAAACAGTGGTTAAAACTACACTAACCCTCACCGGCTCCATATGCTATCTCAATAAACTGCAGAGCGGAGTTGTGGCAGCTTGACTGAGAAGGCAGGCAAGACAGCACACTTAATGTGTACAGAAACTCAAAACAGATGGTAAATTTTGAACTTCCACAGTTATGATGGTTTAGACGTTTTAGCATTTAGAGAAAAGTGAATTCGCCAGACTGAAATCTGGGCATTTCACTACCAGCCACTATGCAAACACATGTTCATCTCAGAGTTTGGGCCTCTGACTATGTGAAACTTGGGCATCCAACTTTTAAACTGAAGTATATATGTAACATCTGAACATGAGAAGTATAACATGACTCATTTAAATGTTGCCATTGGACATAAATCATAATGTGGAATTGTCCACAAAAAATAATAGAGATACTACTTTTACAGATGCATAATAACCTACTCACACCCATTTGTTTCAAATATCTACAAGTAAATCATAGGTGGAATCAATAATGGAGTCAGGAAAGGCAGAGACATGCACACAGGTCTACTCTCCATACATGATCTGTCTGGCACTTGTTCCATTGTTGTTCAGGTCCAGTGAGTATGAAGCAGCAGGCCTCACAAACCAATCTGCTGCCTCTGCTTCTCAGGGCCCTGATCAGGGCTCTGAGCCCAGGGCTTGAAGCTGTTCTGGATGACTTCCAGATCTCATTAACCTTGGGCTGAAGGCCCAGAATTAGATCACAGCCCCAAAGGCCAGTGGGTCAGGGTACCACTCTCTCATCCCTGCTCAGATCTAGACTTCACAGGTGTACAGAACAGTCAATCCTGACTCACCGACACTGTTGACAGATGTCAGCTAGATCCAATCCTCACAACAAGATTTTCAGCTACTATATTTTATGCTTTTTTATTTCTGGTGTTATTTTCAGTAGATGTTTCTGAAACATATAAAATATATATTCTGTACAGAAATACATAAACGTCTAAACGTTTGACTTGTGGTGTAGATGCATTATTGTATGTCTGCTGAATAAGTTTCTTTGTAAATGTCACAAATGTCTGTTATGGGTTCGGGTGTCTAGGTCAACAAACAGTGCGATATGTCATATCATACTTTTCTTTTCCTCTGACTGGCAAATATACAGTAAAGTAACATTTCTCAGTAGCAATATAATTTTGCGACACTTGATACAGACAGCTGCTCGCTCATATTATT
>OMLM01007641.1:0-33633 GCA_900302695.1 Helostoma temminkii | reverse complement strand
GCCAAAACACATTAAATGCATTATTCTATGTCACTGGGGACAACTCTAGCCTTTATAGGTACCTGAATGTTATACACAACCTTTTTATTTCATTAGTATGCCCAGTTTAGCACATAGAGGTGACAGGTCCCCAGGCTGTACACAAGACCCATTTCAACACTAACATACCCAGCTGCAGCTATTTAAAATGCTCAAGGGAAGAGGCAGATTCCTGGATTTCAGCCAGTGATAAGCAGAACAATTATATATATTACCACTTACCATCTAAACTATCTGCAGTGTCATTCAGGTATAATTTAATACAAATTATCAATTTTTATTGATCACCTGGTTGTATTTAGGGTATGATTGCCCAGCGCGTTATCCAGGCCATGTGCTGACGATGTTGGTTTGTATTACACAGTGCATAAAATATAAATATAAGTAAATAAAACTATTTTTCTGGAAATTATGTGTTAAAGGAGAAAACATGTGTTAAACACAATGACATAACTACAATATTAGTTTTTTAGAAAGTACTACTCTGTTGTGCTACTCAGCCTGTATGTCAGTGTCACTTACCACTAAAGGTGTTTTGTTGCAACAGTGTAACATGCAGGAATTTCTGAATGCTCAGGGAACACATTTAGCTGACATGGAGCTAAATATTACTTTCACTCATTGATCACGAGTGAATACTATAATAATATTTAACCAGAGGAGGAAATCTGTCAAACGGACAAGAATTACACCTGTCACTGATGAACAAAATCAACAAAAACAGAAAGGAGAAGCCTGAAAGCAGAACATGTGAATATGTGGCTGACAAAAAATAATGAATTATTTACGCAAGGCTTCAGTGATTACAAATCTTTTCTCTCAGATTATTGGTGTCAGAAGGAACATATGTGCGTGCATACCTGACAATACATACCAAACTAATCACTGCATGTGGAGCATTAAGCATGTTGCTTTGGGATTTAGTAGATTAGTTTTTGCGCGCTGGTGCTGTCCTTGGAAACTGTTCCTGGCTGCCTGTATACTAGTCTGGAAAGATAGAAGTTTTTTTTTTAAACTGTAGACTACTTCCTGTATGTGCTACTTAACAATGGAATGTGTGCGTATGTCTGTGTGTGTCTGTATGAGAGAGAGAGTTTGTGAGTATCATCTCCATTTAGTTTGCTTCTTTCACAGTAGAATTTACTCAATCTGTTGAGCAGAGCAGTAGGAAATTACTGTAGACATTCTGCCCATTTTCAACCTTGTGCTTTCTAAGTATTTCACACAACATATGGTGGATCTTCTTTTCACACCCCAACTAGCAGCTGAATACCAAGGATTTGTTACTGAGGGTTGAGATGAACATGTAAACGTGATTTATGTACACGAATAACACCAATTACTGCTGGAAATTAAAAGCATATTGCTTATGTTTTGTTTTTTTCATTTTATTGTATGTTAGGACTTTTTTACTGTACAGCTTAACATATTATTTTTAATTTAGACCAGTAATTTTGACAAACTGAATCAGCCATTTTTAATTCAAATTCTTTCTCTGTATTAGGAGCCTCATTTGCATAGCCTGTAGACAGCCTCTGATATTTTATCTGAATATTGCTTAAAACAGACTTTGGAAAAGAGATCCAGTTCTGTCAGCCAGCCACATTGTTATATTGTGATTTTATTCACTTAGGGCAACGATAACAGTGCAGACCCTTAAGAAACAAATAAGCATGCATGCAGCAATGATGTTCATAGATATAATACTTTTTCATGCATGCAGACACATCCACCAAACTTTCTGTTTAGAAAGGTGCACAGAAAATTCTAACACAATTAGCAGTGTTAACATCAGCAGAACTAAGTCGTGAAATTCTGTGTGTTGTGAGAAATATTGAAAGTCTCTTGTAATAATGTGTGGCACAATAAATAAATTAGACTAACCATTAAAATTCAGATGGGCTTTTTGGTAAATGCTTTTTGCCAGTGAGGTTACTCTATTATTTCTTGTACCCGGTAGGATCATTTCCAGACTTAACCTTTTTAATATTTTGTTACATTCTTATAGTAAAGATGATGTGCATTTTTTAAACGTTCATAAAACAAATATGTGCACTGAGAGTGTGTAGAATTATAAATCATAGGCCTGGTGTAAATCTCCTCATATTTTAAGATAGTGGCAAAGAGTTGAAAGAAATTTTGTGTACATTTTCAATTATAGCAAGAGAATGTGAATGCTGTGACCTGTCAAGAATCTAAAAATTATTTGGTCACCTCTACAACTTGCACACCAGCTAAACAAGAAGTTCTCCTAAACACTAGACAAACCACATGTTCCCCACATGTGGCCTAGATCAAAGGAGTCCTGGGTGCATTCCGAAATTAGGTGACTGGGTCAGGAAGAAGAAAAAAGGCAGCTGGGGGACAGGAGACAGCTGAGTGAGGATGAGGAAAGTTAAGTGAAAAGAGCTGAAATGGGGAACTAAGCCTGAGAAGTAAATTGAGAAGAAGAAAAGGAATTAAGGAAAAGCAAAGACGTACAGACGGAGACGGCTGTAATGAATGAGAAGAGCAGGGGAAGAGCTGGACAGAGACTGATGAAGTGACAGAGAAAAAGAAGACGGTGAGTGTATATAGGAAATGAGTAAAGCAGGAGAGGATGATTGAGTGAGGGGAGGAACAAGTGAGCAAAGAAAAGGTGGCAGTATGAAGAAGAGGGTAAATTAGCTGAGAAGAGGTGTGAGCAGAGGATAAAGAGGGGAAGAAATGCAGACACAGTCACATCGGTGCACATGTGTATGTATGTGTTGTATGTAAAAATATGATTTTTACATATTATACTTAACCAGGAGATGCACTAATATTTCACTTCTGCAGAAGAAGAGTAAAGTTTGCATCAATTTTTATGCATGTTATTCATTTCCACAATATGTAAACTCAGATTTGTTTTTTTTTGTTTTTTTTACAAAGTTTGTGCGTGTCTGTCTGTTTGTTATGCAATCAATTATGTTTTGTAAATTTTTGTAAAACAAAAATATAATAGGATAGAGGCTGTGAGGTGGACTTTACCATTAGGCAAAGCTTGGCAATTGCCTTGGGCATCCAACTACCAGGTTCCCCATGATAAACACTCATGGTTACACTTATTTTTCTACTCTTCACTACTTACCTGTGTCATTATAAAAATCTGTATGCATCAGAATGCCTATAATTCATGAATAACTCAGCACCTCTCTCAGTCCAGACGACAATCGACTATTCCACGTACTGTACTTGAAGATGACCCAGCACTCTGGCCCAAAGAGCTAACAGAGAGAACGCTGCTCAATAATCAGAGAAGGCCAGTTCAGATAAAGAACAGAGTTTTTCTAAAAAATCAAAAGGGGGAGTCACTGTTACATAAGCAAATAAGGAAAGAAGAAAAAGTAACTTGTGGCTTTCTACTTCTTATAAATAAGGGATGAAAAAGATGTAGAGCAACAGATGAGGAGAGGCCGATGTCTTTGTCAGCTTGGGCCTCAAAATTGCTAAATCCGCCACTGTGATATACTATGGTGATGTGAAATTGCGTCTGTGCATCTATTTGTTTGGTTACAGAACACACGATAACATAAAACAAATACATAGTGAGACGGCGTGGACAGGTGGATGGCTGCTGTACTTGGCGGAGGAGGAAGAGGAGGACAAGAAGGAGGAAATGACCTAGAAAAGGGAGAGCTGCTTTAATCACAGGAAGCAGCTGTATAATTGTGTATGTCACTGAAGTAATCAGACACACAGCAGGTCCTCAGTTGCAGCGATGCATCAGAACATTCTTGCAGTAACTCAAGAGACACTAATCAGACAGTCTTTTCTAGATGAAAAGCCAGTGGGTAAAAATAAGTCTCAGATCTGCATGATGATATAGAATAACATGGGAGGAGCAGGCGAGAGCAGTGCTCATTGACTGCAGGTGTCCAGATGATTTACATTTGTTTCACTCTTCTGAAGTCAGATGTACAAACTGTGCATCTGCAAAGATATTATGCCACTATACAGAAACTTTAAGTTGAAATGTGCTTATCTGCATGTAAATACACTAACACAATGCATGAATTCAGGATTATAGCTGGTCTGTCAGGCTCTCCAATATTGCTCTTGATGAGTATGTCACCATGCATAATCTCAGATTTCATCAAAATCTAAATTGTTTTGAAAATGTGCTTACCTGGCACAGAGAAGAGAGTTTGGAGTTAATGGTGTGCAGAATGGGGTTCTGTAGTGATGATTTATAAAAATGATGATCTGACAGTAAACCTGAAGATGTTAATGCAGGATGCTCAGAGATTTTACCCGTTACAGAAAATCTCTAAACAGTTTTTGGCTGAAGGTGTGTTGAATGGTCATTATTGTACTGTATTATAAGTAGCATAGGTCATCATGTGGCAGTTTCTTCCATTATAGGATCTTGAGAAATATTAAATTTTCTCACAAAATTATACTTTCCTGTTGCCTGTAGATGTCTGGATGAATGAATGAGCGAGTAGACAGAAATACTACAAGAAATATTGCCATAGTTTTCTCTTGCATGATGTATACAATACAAAAGCATTAAAGCAAGGAATGCTTAAACACATGGTGTATTTATTGAAGTAATAACTCAGTGTCTGGCATCTGCCAGGCAACCTGCCTCTTTTATATGTAGCACTATCTCAGCTGACCTGATACTGTGATAAACTTTGAGTCTTCTAACAGCATTTAACCTGAGAATCAGAAATACAGTATATTACAGATCCAAACCGTGCACGGCTTTAAAAGTAGCAGCCGTTGAATGAATCCTGAGGCCAGTGTAATGCAGTCACAGCGGGATAGATATTATAAACCATGCTCTTATGAGGTTTGATGCACATATCATTCCCTTATATTTCCCACATTTTTAATGTCATTAAACATATTATTAAATATTTAGGGATGCCATGACTCACATTTGCAAGTTTCATGTTACATATCAGACTTTTACTGTGTAGATACTAATATTGTTGATGAGTTGTATGTTTTATGGCACTACAGTAAATCCTCTTATTTTAAGCAAGTGTGAAATGTTATGTTATTCCATTACAGATACTGTAAACAACTGCTGATAAAATGGAGAGAAAGCAACAGTGTTGTTGAATCTGACAGTTGTAACTCTACAAAACATTTATCACTTTTCTCATTTATTACCATTTGTCAGGTTTACTTTTATGAGCACTGGCTCTACAAATGTATTCAAGTTAAAACTTCTTTATTTCTGGATGTACAATGACTCTGAGCCAAAATGATTAACTTCTTAGTTATATGAGTCCTGCCTGTTTTCCTCTTTAGGCTGACTGCTATTTTATAATGCCTGTAAAATGTGAATGAGCTGAATGCTAAAAGTCACTTACGCATTTAGATGTCACCAGGAAAGGGAATTAATTTCTTTAATAAACCAGTTTTTCTGTACTGGTTATGATCATATTTCATTTAATTTACTTCAGCCATTATGTATTATCTTTGGAAAAATAACTGATCAGGTTCAAGTTTAACTCATAGTGACAATCTTGGTTTCTAAATAAACAAATATTGGTCGTCATGTATCCCCATCTGTCAAGTTTTTATGTGCAAGTAATTGTCCATGTTGTATTCTGTATAAGAAAACCTCTGGCCCACCTTCATCTGTGATAGCTTACTGCCATGCACCCGACCACAGCCAACGTAATTATGCAACAATGGCAATAAATGAACAGTGTGTATCAGACTCCTGGCCTTCTCAGCCACTGTACCCCTCCCAGACAGCCCTCTACCCGGCATCATGCCATGCTCTAACTAACTATGACAAATTAGTCCCACACTTAATTACTAGCCTAGGAAAATCGCTGTGATGTTTATTAGGTGCAGCATCATAAAGTGGTGTGTCCGTGCCCCGAGACCAAAGTGCTATGCCAGAGAAACACTAATAATAACACCAGCCATACAAATTGGCTGAGTAGAATGACCAGGGGACCCGAGGCGCCAGCCAGCGTGGGCTGAGGGGGAAGGTGACTTTTCCATGGATGAATCAATACTGGTTTCCACTGTGCTGCTACCATTGTAGATCTGCCTGAGAGGGCTGAAATCCATTCTCTGTGTGTGTGTCTGTGTGTGTGTGTCTGTGTGCATGTGTGTGTCAGAGGGGTAGATTTAGCTGTGATCCTTACTCCATTATGGGTTAATAGCAAAAAGCAGGCACTGATGAAAAAGGCTGAATATATCGTATTACAGTAAAAGATTTTTTTTCCTACCTTGACATAGTCATATGAGCATGTGTATCTTGGGGGTCCACTGTCTAGAAAAGATTAAGTGTCTGTGTGTGTGTGTGTGTGTGTGTGTGTGTGTGTGTAACCACATCTAAGCTGGTGGCGTTGGCCTTGTGTAGAGAGGGGTCATAAATAGACCCTTCTTGCTTGCTGGCTTATTAACACTTGATTTATCAGCATCTCTGTAAGGAATGCTTGCCCTTGGCACCCAAACCCAGAGATCGGACCCAGGAGGTCCCAATTACCCGGTGCCACATGTGTATGTGAAGGTGTGTCAAGAGAGTAGTTTGTGTCACAGTAGCATGGATGTTCCTGCATATTCCTTATGTTGCTGTATACATCACTGCAGCCAGTCAGTGCCAGGGTCATCTTCATTATCACTGTGTCTCTCACACACATTCACACACAGTGTTTATGCCTCCTGTGGCGAGTGATACAGGAGAGAACAATCGGATGGGACAAATTTATTTGACAGCTTTCTGCCTCTTCAGTGATTTATCAGAGTATTTACCCTGGTGATGTGTTTTTATCTCTTTTTTTTACTGTTCTCCATCTCTTCTCTCTTCCTCATCTTTCAACCCCTCCCATACCTTTATATTAAGGCCATATATGTTGAAATTGTGACTGTTCATCATTATAAGCACTGACACTACATGCTATTATATTTCATTGCATTAAGACAGCTGCATGGTTGTGATTTACTGCATGAAGGATGATGTTTAAGGTCCCTATTTCAGTTTACCCATAATGTTTGACTTCATTCTTTTGTGCATTTCAAAGATGTTTCCTTTATAGCCTATCAGAATAAAATGTCACATTGATCAAATGTGAGGTTTTCCCTTTTCTACCTCAATTTGACCTTTTTGTCTCATCAGATGAATGTGTCACAGCAGTAAATAACATATTTTTATTGTGTCATCATTGTAACATGACCACAGTTAAATTATAGACTATAGACTGTACATACTGTAAGTGCTGCATGAAGAAAATGGGTTCCTCATAAAGTTTTACATCCAAAAATGATGAATGATTAGATGTTGTACATTAAATGATTTGTACTGGATAATTATATAAATACCGTACAACTGACCCTATTTATTACCAAAGAGAACTCAGTTTACATTATATGCTTTTATTCCCTGTATATTAGTTTGTGTTATATTATTCCTTCCTCTGTCTGGACTTATATATATCTATGTGGTATAGTTTGTGAGGTGGGAATACAAATCACATCATAGACATTAACACAGTAAACAAACCTTTACATTCTACTTCTATTTTAAAACACAAAATGTATTTACCTCATATTTATTCTGCAGTTTACATTGCTGACTCTTTTAAATCCACTGTAAAATTAATATTTTCTTTTAAAAAAATTTTGTCATACTTTTCTCTTCCCATCATTCTGGTACAAGTAAATCTTGGTTTTATCTGACTGCATTTGCCTCAGTTAACTTCTTGTCATTCTCTTGCCCAAATACTTTGACTTGAAAATGAAGGTACTTTGCTTTGAATGGCTG
Source organism: Helostoma temminkii (assembly GCA_900302695.1). NCBI lineage: Eukaryota > Metazoa > Chordata > Actinopteri > Anabantiformes > Helostomatidae > Helostoma > Helostoma temminkii. The sequence continues at coordinate 25,838 of OMLM01007641.1, read as the reverse complement.
TAATTCCTAAACGGTAAATGCCATATGAAACCTCTTAAGATAAAACTAACAGTCTATACTTCAGTCGCATCTTGATTGTTTTATTTTAAAGTTCTGTGTTTGTGTGCAGTTTACTCTTATTCTACTTATTCTCATAGATGACCAGTCAGTGTCTGTTTAGGCAGTGCAGCATGTGAGGATGGTCCACAATACAGAATTTAAATACATTTTCTTATAATGTGAAGATGTTTGGAAAATGTGATGTAGGTGGTTTTCATATGTTTGGCTGTGTCTGTGGATTAAAAGCCACACTTATAATAATGTAATGATTTCAAGGGGTTTTTGTTCCTGTATTTTTGCTGTGTATTGTGTGAGAAATGACACCTTTGTGCTCCTGTTACTACTCAGAGGGAACATAGGTAGTTATCATATTTAACCCAACCTGTCAACTACCAGCTGCACACTGGTTCCCACCATCTCTATTTAACAATTGGCTGAAATTATTAAAATAATAAATACATCATTGCAGTTACTTTGCGTTGATTTCAATTTAGTTAAATTTTTACAGTAGTGTGAAAGATTTTTATAAAATAACGCAACCTGTACATCTATTCCATGCGATTGTTTGTAAGTTTAAATAGAATATTATCAGTGTCACTCACATGTAAATCTCTCTTTCTCAGTAGCACAGTATTTTGTTGGTTATGTTGTGAAAAGATGGATCTATACTGTATGGTGTGAAGCAGTGAACTGATCACTGAGCAACACATGGTAATTTAAAATTTAAAATGCTTGTACCACTGCCAGTATTGTTATTAGTGTTTGTTCACCTATTCAGTGCTAATTAATCTAAATGTTTAATCTTAGTGTTTATTATACCAAGTTTAGTTGTCGTCACATTTAACTCTGTTTTGTTTCTCCAACCCCTTAATTATCTGGATCACTTTGAGGATATATTTTCTATGTTAATTTAAGTTCTCAGAGGAATTGAACAGCCTAACTATCAGCCTGATGAATCATCTCAGGTTTCATACATGAGCATAAAGTAAAGATATTGCCAGTGTTTTCTGATCAGGGTTTTTTAAATCCATCCATTTTCCAAAAGCAAGTGCTTTTATACTATGTCACAATAAGAGGACTCACCCTCACAAGACCATCAAAAAGAAAGAAACACGTATATGTCATTGACAGTCGTGCAAAGACAACCTTTACATCATGCCTGATTGTTTCTCCAGACCATTTGTCAGCCCATAAAATCCATTTATTCTGCTTTTCTTGTACATCTTGCAAACATTCTTCCAGCCAGTATAACAATAAAACCTCCAGGGGATGGTTATCTTTAACCCTTTATGACCCTTTAAAGAGGTTCATACATGCTGCACTATTCATCTAATCACAACTGTGATGTCAGTCTTTGCAAAACACAGCAAAAGTCTACAATTTAATTAAATTAATGTGTGTAAATGTGACAACCTGTTTTGTGTTTCTGTGCAGTTTGCTTATCTACATCGCTAAAAAACACAGTTATTCAGTCTCTTAAGTCAACAAAGTCAGTCTTAAGTCAGTTTCAATGTGCAGTGATGGTACTGAATCTCCCATGTGAGTAGATTTAGCGACTTTGTTTAAAAAGCAACTCTGTGACCAATAAGAGTGGAACCCAAGTATAAATTGTTGTAACCTGTAAAATTATATTATGCAACTAAACTGCAAATGTGATAGGTTAGTATTTTAGGGAATGTTATGACTCCATGAATTATGTTGTGATGTGAGGCATTTTTTTAAATGAATGAAGCACTACATTAATAGGAGCTGGATGAGTTGGATACTAGGCATCCAAAGTGCCCCACTGTCACACCATAGGCCCAAGTTTGACTGCAGGGTGGCATGTGTGGTTATGTTTAGGCAACAGAAGCACCTTGGCTAAGGTTAGGTTTTGTTTAAAGGTAAATAAACATGCTGTTTCTGTTTAGAATTTTAGAAGACACTGTTGAGGATGAGTCTATGTTGCCTGCATCTTAAGCTAAGTTGTTTCTGTAACTAAATGCTTATGGTCACAGTATTAGTCAGGTCACAGTGATTCCTACAATACTATTCCAAATGTTAGATTGGAACAAAACAAAACAACCACTTCACAAACACATATCACAACACAGGAAAACTAACTCATCAAGGCAAAAATTACTGTAGTAGTCACTCCTCTGAAGACAGCAGTACACACATTCTAGCCAGAGAAGTGGTTTAAACAGTGGTTTAAAGGGTTTTAAAGTTTAAAGTAAAAAAATAAAAAATTATAAAAAAGCAATTATTGTCAAACAAGAAACTCATACGGTTCAACAAAAACAGCTCTATGCTAACTGAAACAGTAAAGTTGTCACCCAGAAAACCAAACTTGATAGACTATACAGCTGTAGGGAGGTGAGGGAAACTGCAGAATCAGTTAAAAATCATGTGTGCTATGGCTTCATCACTGGTAAGCTATGGCTTTTACAAAGAAGTGTGCATGTGATTTGTTTTTAACTTGAGAATATTAACTGTAAAGTAGATGCGTTGCAATTATGTGTTGACCCAGTAATGTTAATATTTGCAATATTTACATATATGATTACAATAATTTTACCTAGATATGTTACTCCATGATATGGATTGACTTGCTGCTATGTCTTGCTAATACTTACAGTAGGTGTCCAGTGCTTTATAACTGTATTTCTGAAGTGCTACTCACATTCTTTTGACAAAAAATGTTGCCATAAGTCCACTATAAATTAGAATTGATCTTTCCATCATAGTGGTCACATAAATGCTACAAAATCCTCCTGCTGTGGAAGTTTTAAGTGTTCAGTTTAACTGCCCTCTAAATACCAGTGTTATGGTTTATCTATGGTTTTTACCAGTCCTGTCAAAGCCCATCTGGGTCACCTCAACACTCAGAGCTGAATGACCACCCACAAGCACTTACCTACAATGCCATGACAGCAGTGTTCATCTCTCTATGTCTTGAATGATTATTCTTCAATGCAGCCAAGCAGATCAGCACAGAGCAGAAGTGTTGCTACTCATCTTGTGCATGTACAGTATTTTTATTTATGATTAAAAAATGAATCATGCTGAAAATGGAACAATGCGCTGTGTTGTGTGTGTGTGTGTTTGTGTGCGGGCGCATACCTGTGTGTGGATGTTAGTTTGATGTATTTTGTGCATACAGCATCACAAAAAGTTTTATTATGTCTTTTTTTTCCTGGAAACTAAAAAGTTGGAAAGTTTGACTAACACACTCAAGGTCCATGTGATATTTTTGGCTCTGATGTATCACATGGGATGGAATTTATTTTACAGTGTACAATTTCCAAGATATATAGTCATCATCATAATGCTACAAACGTCCCTGTCCACAGAAAAAAATTCTCTTTTTTATTTGTGGTTATGTATTCATTAATTCAAGAATATAACATTAGATCAGATGTAATTTTTGAATACATTTCTGCTCCAAGTCCATCACTGTTTTTTATAGTTTTTTGTGATTGTAAGGTTTGAGCTGGTTTGAGATGGTTTCAACCATCACAAACTTAGTGCTACCTCTCGGCTGGTGGTGTTTATGAACTGGTTTAACTTGGGATCCTTTTGAAAACCTGTTTGCTTTTTAACAGGTTGGAGAATGTGTTGAAAAGCAAGTTAGCCTTTGTTAGCTTTAGTAATTAGTTAGCATCATTAATCACACTACAAATTTAATAAATAGTACATGATGATTTTTATCATTATGTCATCATGTGGGAGGAGATCCCTCAGGAGAACATCCGTTGTCTCATCAGGAGCATGCCCAGACGTTGTAGGGAGTGCATACAGGCACGTGGAGGCCACACACACTACTGAGCCTTATTCTGAATTGTCTGAATTTCCACAGAAGTTGGATAAGCTTGTGATCTGACTTTTCCACTTTTATTTTGAGTGAGATTCTGAATGCAGACCTCTATTGGATAATGATTTTGATTTCCTTTGATCATTCTTATGTTATTTTGTTCTCAAAGCATTCCACTATGTAATGAATAAAGATTTTTAACTGTAAGATTTCATTCATCGAGATCTAGGGTGTGTTATTTAAGTGTTCCCTTTATTTTTTTGTGCAGTGTAGAACTAGCATTAACTTACATTAAAAATGTAGGTGCTCTGAAGAACTTCAGAGGTTAATGACTTTATTTTACCAATGACAGCTTTCATATGAAGACCACGACTTCTACAACCCTATGTACTGAACACTTCTATATTAAATGATGGTCAGGACAACATCAATTAAGCAGCATAGTGTTTTAATTTGATTCCTTTTTCATGAGCCCACACAAGGTCTCTCACACATCATTATTTACACCCCAGCTACTAGTTGATGTTATGTTGATTATTACTGCAATCTCATGAAAATATGAAGTGGCCCTAGTATCGACACAGCATGTTGGAGATAGATCTATGAGTTATTAATAGCTTAGACAATCACATAAGCATCATTCTATGGTCATTTACAGGTACCAATTTAGAGATTTAAGGTCAATGGGCAATTCTACAGTACACACTGTGTGAAATATATGCTTTTTCAAAGAAGCCAAAACAAAATAATAGTCTCTCTCTGTGTTTCTGTATTTTGTCTTCAGGTTAGTGAATAATTCTTTTGCAAGTCTGCACTGTTCTGTCAGAGGTAGCCTTTAGCTCATTATAGAAGAGTTACCAAACCACCACAAGAAGAGGCTTTATATGCTGAAAGTAAATAATTAATAAACTCAAATACAGCTGCTTCAGGCAACACTCCGCAGCTACAGTATAATCTGTGACAACTGATATACTGTAAGTCATTAGTGCACTTGGATCTTTATTTGGCTCAATGTTTGGCTGTAATTGTGAGTAAAAAAAATAACTTTATATTTTTAGGGGTTGCAATACCCTTATATAACTAATATCACTCTTATTATCAGACAGTATGTGCCAAAGAAGAAAATCCAATCAACTAACCAGCTAACAGTCTATTCATGGCAGTTTTGCTGTAACTCAATTCCTTGTGAAACAGAACATAGCATGTCTTTGTAAAACTAAACTTTCAAGTAGTTTCCCCAAGTACTTTTAAGGAGGCTTTGCAAACCAAACGCTACATGAGAGTCTTAACAGCAGCCACACATTTGACAGAAATGCACATACATTTAATTCAAATCCTGTGTCTTACGATTTCTCAACTGGAGCTAAACAGGTACTTTTCACAAAAGGGGGAGAAATTACTGGTGTGAAGACAGAACATGGTTCCAATTTAACAGTGAAAGTGTGATATTGAACAAAATGTAATGAGGGAGAGATCTGGGGATTTAGAGATTTAGATAGGAAGGGGTTGGAAAGAGAGAGAAAGCCAGGGAAGCTGACAATAGTTTGGTTTCCACATGTAGATGTAGGTTGACAGGTAAATTAGCATGTGTGACTAATGGGGCAAAAAGTGACCAAGCCCTCGTAGGAACCCTTTCACTTTGACAAACCGGCAGCTTGTTGACCCAGACATTACCTCTGTCATTCCATTTTTTTCAGTTTTAGCATTCAAAAACATAAACAAACACCCTCACACTTTGACACCCACACACATACTGGCATACTAAAACACACACTCCACCAGCACATATTAAGCTGCCATGTGTGGAAACAGAGAGGAACTTAAACCAACAGGACTCCAAATGAATTGGAGATTCATCTTGAAATGTTCAAAATAGTTCAGAGATGTTGGCCTTTTGACTGATTCCCTGCAGTATCATGCTTTTTCAGCAGAAATGAGATTGCATTCATGTGGAATACAGTAGAAAAAAAAGTGTGTGTGGAGTCGTTTATAACACTCCATAAATCTCTCATTTGGCTTACTTTTTTCTCTACCTTCCTGCATACAGCAGGAATCAATAGCCAGGTTGCTTGTTCTTTGCTGCTTTGTCATTTGTTTTTCTTCCAGTCTCAATAGTATACCCTTTTTTTGCGTATACTGTTGATGTCATGTTTCAGTGATAAATCAATGCCTTAGCAAAATGGCAGGTGTGGTTGTGGATGTGTGTGTGAGCTCTATGTGTCTGTGTAGCAAATACGTGCGCATGCATAAATGTTTGGGGATTTGTTTAAAAGAGAACATATTTCCACATAACAGTGTGCACATCTTCTCGATGCGGGTGTCTGGATGTTCCATCTAATCATTAAACACCGACAGCTTCAGAGAACAGTGCCACTGATCTCCATCAGAGGAATACGAGGCCTGACTTCATTAGCCCTGTTAGCACTAAGCTGCTTTACCCTCACTCACGCCTGGCTTAACCTGCACATTGATAAATGCTGAGTGGAGAAGGACAGATAGGCAAAGGGAGAGAGCGAGAGAGAGAGAGAGAGAGAGTGAAACAAAAGGAAATCAGGAACAAAGAGAAAAGCAAAGGTGCTGCAGTCGGGTACCATAAGATAAGAAAGAGAAAAAGGGCGGGGAACGGGAGAGTTTGGAGCGTGTGAACCTGGAGTTTTCAGAGTCACGAGACAGGATCAGGTTCAAAGTGGTGTTTGAACTGAGAAGGATTTACAAATGCGAAATTAGCAAAACAATCAATTAACTTGTGCTGCAATTAATCAATTAGTAAGCTGGCACTTCAACAGTCAAAGTGCTTAACTGAGATTCCAGTGTGGTGCTGCTGAAGAACTAGTGCTGACCTCCGTGCACCAGTATGCATCCACACTCATGCACAAGCTAATTCATGCATGTGTATATGCAACTAAGCACATTAAGATATGCACACACACCCTTGGTCTCAGCCAGTTTTCCCAGTATGTTCATCTGGTTTCCCTCCTACCAGCCTCCACCCTCCACTCTCATTCAGTCCCTTTCTTCTGCCAGCAGAGGTTTTTGGCTGGCTTAAGTACGCCCACAGACCCCGGAGGGACAGCCCGTGACGGATGGCACTGCGTGTGACTCCGATTCGATTCAGCCCATTTGATAAATTTATTGCTGGCATTTTTAAAATGAAATTAGAGGGACGTCTCCTAGAGACTGTTTTTCCAGCACAGGTGCCATAAATATACTTCATCTGGCAGAAGAGAGAGAGGAGGAGTGTAAGGGGCTGGAGAGGTGTTGGATAAAGGATGTCATGGTAGGGGGGCAGATCATGGGGCTGGTTCACACTCAAGAATAAGGTCACATTATAATGAGGTCTCATATTAATCATGGTATTGGTGAGGAACAGCAGTGAAGGTTGTTCAACGACGACCAGAATATTTCCTGTGCCTAAATGCTCTATGGTGTCCTTCAGTCTAACACATGTACTGTTGCACTGTATTCTTTGAACACATTTAAGACCCACATTTGTCATCTTGAATATGGAAGAGTGGAAACTGTAGGTTGCTGACGTTGCCAGTGCACACAAATGTCCCGCGTTCTCCATCTTTCACATAAATGCACATATGCAGACACACTTAGATGCCAGTTTTTTAAGAGATGTGCACACGCAAATACGTGATTTATGTACATTATCTTTGGCTCAAGGGCTCATGGCTCTTCAGTACTGATGGCACTGTCACAGCTGCATGACCATCTATAACTCAGAGTGCATGAATGAATACAGCAGGTTATTTTTCTCTATGGAACGCTAACTGTGTGGGCTTGAGAGACAGTGAATGTTTGTGTTGGTGCTTCTGACTTAACAGATTTGAAATTGACATATTGGATGGGCAAGAAAAAAAAAGACATACAAGCACAGAGATGGACACACACACACACACACACACACACACACACACAGAGAAAATAGTGTGCTCCGTCAGGGTTGCATTGCCTTATTTATCTCTCCCTAATTCAGAAACATATGTGAGTGTGGCTGTGGAGGGATGATGTACACCATGCCAGCCTCTGCTCCCCTTCAACATTTATCAGAGTGCAAGGCTTGGGCAGCCCACATCACTTACCTTTATGGGCCCAACTGACAGCATTGTACATAGCACAGTCATCACATACATGGGCCCTCACAACAGTGTGCATGTGTGTGTGAAAGCATACAGATACTAAACGTAAACTGTCACACAGATATACTCTATCAATGCTCTCGCACTGTATCTACACACAGCTTAAACAGATCCAAACCTTTTCTCCAAATATACACGTAGTGCACATTACATCAGATCTGGGTGACAGTAAAAAATTTTTCAGCTGTGTTCTCTTCCGCTGTGGGAAGAGACTGTACAAAACAACACCTAACGTCTTATAGGAACAGCAGGGAATCGAACAAAGTTACAACAAAATCAGCGGAGAGTTCTCCTGACTGATTGTCTGCTTCTGCTTTGCAATCACAGAGCGTGACACACCCTCTGCCATTACTGCATCTCCACCATGAAGACCAGAGGGCTGGGACTACTCGGTGCATACACCTGCAGGCTGCCACTCAGAACAAGACCCCTGGAGCTGTTTAGACAGTTTGACTGTCTGGCCCCATCATCTTACAAAATCAAAACAGCCTACAGGTACATTTCTACAAACATCTTTCATAACTGCACCTCCCGTCTCTCCCTGAAGATCCACTATGCAAAACAATCACCTCCCCCACCCTCACATTAACATACACATGAAAGTGTGGAGGAGTTTAAACAGAACTGTGATTAGTCTGAACATAAGACTTACAGAAAACATTGCATAAACACAGGCTGCGCTGTCTATCATTGCGGGATAGCAGGATAATTTAGGTCTAGGTGTCAGTGGGTGTGAGTGATTGACTTTGTAATCAAACAGATTGTTCTGTAGCAGAAACACTGAATGACTCAATTTCCAATCAACATCAACAACACCTGAAATGTTTTTCATCTTATTATTAAGCACTGAAATGCACACAAGCACACAGAGCAGCACACCCACATGTCACCCATCTGAAAATGCACAGGGATCCGCAGGTGACTGATTGAGTGCTGTCTTACCTTTTTGTGATGACACTGTGGTATCTGTAGATAAAAGAGAGGAGACAAACAGAGGAATGTGTTAGGAGCTGACAGGCTGCAGTATAGCATAAACAGAAAATGCAGGAGATGACAGCCATGGTGGTGATTTGCTGGGAGGAAAACAAGCTTCCCAAGAGGATAAAAAGGAGGGTGTGGTCTCTCTTCTCAGACTCGCAAAGAATATCCACTTTACCACATCCATGCATGCTTAGCTGTGCCTGAATTCACAAAGGGATTCATAAAATATGTACTGAGCAATGCATACAAAGTCACACAGCAGTTATTTCCAGTCCATACAAATAGACAAGGTGAAGAGAAAAGATCTGAGGACATACATCCAACTGAGCCCTCAAGTAGAAAGATGAGTCTCTATACGCTTGGAAACCCTAGATCACTGACACAATTTACCCTGAGTGAGCTTTTTAATGACCAAAAATAATGCTACTGAAGTGCAGTGAGACACAGCAAATCAAATCCCTTCAGTAAATATTATTTACCTTTCAGTAAAGTAGTACATATATTTTTTAGGGCAGTAGAGACACTCCTGGCCCACAAGGCATTGATCAAAACATGAGCTGCTTCGTGGGAGAGACCTACTGCAACATCTTTTCTATATATCACAGAACATTTTTTTTTTTTGGAAAAAGTTTTTCCTATTGTTCTCATAAAATTTTTATCAGGACAATGTTTGTAAGCGGCCAAGGATTTTTATTTAATAGACTTGTCAAACATTTAGCAATGTAACAATAGCTTTCAGAAAAATAAGAACAAACCCAAAACCAGGGAACAAAAAAAAACTTAACTTACAGCAGTTCAAATCCTTCAGAACACTTCTCTACTGGCCATGTGCCCAAAAAGCCCAAATGGCCACAGACATTGGAGGGCAATAATTAAATCCAGATGGATTTGTGGTGTGCTGGGCTGAAGAAGTGATAATCCAAAGCTCTGCCTAATTGCCAGAGTAAAGATGGCGTCCATTGTGAGGGTGGTGTCGGGTGTTTATGAAGGCAGCGTGGCGTGGGATTGGACCAGGCATTAGGGCTTAACACACTTTTGTTTTGTGAGGTGTTACAGTGGATTTAAGCAAATATTGACCCTCTGGTTATTACATGGTCTGATTGCCTGCTATGCAACTGTCCATAAGCTCTGCATGTCTTCCCTAATCTGAGAGGAGGCTTCAAATAATTAGTTAGTGAAGCACTCTTACAACCCAGTGCAGTCATCCCTATCATAAAAAAGGAGAAAAAAAAATCCTTGGTCCATTTCCTTCTTGCCCCAAAGGCTTACAAACTCTCACGACTGTTAAAACCTTGAGGGTAGCTGTAGGCGATAAAATATTGCAGAACGTGTCACAACCACTGGCCCTTATCCCACTCTTTCTGTCTTTTGTTATGTAAAAAAAAGAAAAAAAGACTACAGTATGTCAAATACTGTTCTGTTGAGCGCTGTTGAGCAGTGAGGCGTCTTAAAATTGAAAAATCTTTTCTAAGTAAAAGATTCAGAATGAAAGGGAAAATGAGAAATGTACAGTCAGGTTCATAAGTGATGGAATGAAGAATTTCTTTTAGAATTTGACCTCTGTTTGAAATCAAACATTCCAGATGTGAGCAAAGTTGAGATTTTCAGCTTTAATTCAAGGGTTTTGACAAGTGTGGTATTAACCATTCAGGAATTACCACCACTTCTATACACATACCCTCAAATTTAGAGCTTCATGAATAATGGAAGAAGCTAAAACAATTAAAAACCACGGACATGAGCAAATGCTGAGTTTCTTCCCTCAGAATGTTTGCCAGGCTACATTCAGCTGCTGCTTGGTCGTGGGCCTTTCTGCCTCTATTGGGCGAAGATCAGGTGACTGACCTGGCCAGTGAACAATAACTCATATCTTTGCCTTCTTCTGTTGCCTACCTCCAATTCTTCAATGTATCCAGTGTATTTTATCTGATCACTTTACTTAAATGGTGCCAAATGTAACTGTAATCATTAAGACACTGAATACAGTTTACTACAACTGTGTTTGAATGTCATAAAATGCTGTTTGTCCTACGTGGGAGAGTTTCACTTGATCAGGGTGATGAGGTGAACTCTGACAATAGCTCTAGAAAGTGGTACATTTTATACAGCACAGCAAGACAGTGACTTTAACTTAATTTGGGTAAAACACAGCAAAGTGCATACACACTACTCTACAATATGAACATGACATTTTCCTGGATTGAGCTTGTAATAACTAAACTGAATGCTGGAACAATTTACTCTGATTAAATTTTAATGTAACACGGCATAATAAATATTATGGGTTAATTAATTGCCCCTACACACATTTACCTGTAGTAAACAGAAGAGTGCTACACAGTGTGTCATTTCTTTTATGTGCACACTAACATACTGTGGTACAGGATAAATTCAAAGAAAATGTGGTAACATGCTCTCTATTAACAGTGTTTTGATGATGATAAATAATGAGCAAAACCAGCTTGAGGATAGTAAATAATGAAAGGAAACAAGCACTTATTCCCTCTTTGAAACTTGCTGGGTCAGACACCATGTTGCTGTTGTCAGCACACATAAATAACTCTGCTGTTTAAGAAGGTAAAGAAAACCTCCCTCATTGATTATTACATTTCTTCCCAGCTTTGTGTGGCTTATATGGATTTAGAGACTAATTACCAGTGAATCTGTGAGTGGCATTTTGATGTGACCATACACCCAGAGCACTACTCCTGTGGGTTTGGGTATTATGTAAAATAGGCCATATGTCAATACAGATTTTCCACTGCAAATGATGTCTGCAAACCTAGTGAGGTTAAGGTTGCTCAAAACTGTGCCCAAGGACAGTGTGCCCACATTTTCAAGATACATTTACAAAATACACAAAAACATTTTTACAAGCTGTTTACCTCTCTTTTATAACTCATCAATCTGCCAATAGATTACTTTTTTCTACCAAAAACATAGAAAGCAAATAAACAGATAAAGAATAAAACACCAAAACATGAAAATGGTTTGAAATTGCACTGATTGAAAGGCAGCACTGAAAAAGGATCATAAATTAAAGAAACAGATTTTTAATGACGATTCCACACAATGAGGAGTTTGTAATGAATCTACCCTGGAGATGTTAAAACTTATTTCATTTTGACAAAGCGATAACAGGGTTGCACACTCATCAGCTGGAGTCTCATCAAGTGGGTTTATGTTGGCATATTTCCTCACCCACTATACAGTGGGTTCATTCCAGTGGCCTGGACTATACAACTCCTCCACTTACTATAAGGAGTTGCCATCATAAACATTTATGTCACATAATAGGAGAGAGGAATTATGATGATATCATCACGATTATCATAATCATACTTTCTGTCATTATTTATTTCAGTACTGTTCAAAGCATCTTCCACTCCTCACCAGTACAGACATAAACTCTTTGTTTTTTGAGTTTTTGTATGTGTTATTTTGGTTTTTGTGTGGTTCTTTTCCGAGTGGTGGTTCTTTCCTTTTCTTTTTTTTCTTCAGAGAGCAGCTTTAACAAGCAAAACAATATCCCTCTGGGATTAATACGGTTTGTATTTTTTTTGTGTGTGTTTTTGAATTTTGAGTCTTGATAGCCAATTAGACAGGTAACAAAAACATTTTTTCTTGGCCATTACAAAACTCTGCTTCTTTAATACCTTTGTTCACTATCAAAGATGAGACATATAATTCAGGGTCCTCAGACACCAGCAGAATTAGCTACTCCACTGTTTTCCCCAGCGTGGTTCCTGTAGTTGCCATGGACACAATAAGTGGCAAGCTAGAAAATTTGAACCACCATAACCACCAAACCATCTTCTTTCTGGTTGCCACTTGGGTCGCCTTATTTTTGAAATTACCGGAGGTAGTAGTGGTAATCACTGGATTTATGGAAATATTACAGCTTTTACATCATCACCTAATTAAATCAAATAAAGAATAAAAGTGTTCTACAAACTAGCCTGTGTCTCCAGGGAATGGAGAAATCTTCATTTGTTTATAGTCAATTTAAAGAGACCAGCAAGAAAAATGATTCTTTATCAAGATGAAGTGGCATTTTATACTCTAATGCTGGGACATGACAAATAACAGTGCAAAAAGTGCTGTGTTGTACAAGTTGAGAAATACTTTATACCCTAGATGATTGTCACCACCAGTTTGTTGTCAGCACTTTTTGCACAGTTTGGCACATTTTGCACCATCTGTCACATGTGAGCATCAACATTTAGAACTTTATTTGCAAGACAAGCTTCAATTAGATTGAGGAAGCTTTGGTTTTCTGTGACCAATGAGCTGTTTCTTTTTACCATTACTGCACGTCTAAATGAAGAATTGGCACACCTGCACCAGACTAGATTGAAGCCATAAACATTACGTGATGGATTTAACTTTAGTTAATGGTGATAGTTAGAGTTATCATCAGTATCATGATGAGAGAACCTCAAAAATAGCATCTTGCAGCTGAAATTTATTCTCTCCTCTTTTCCTCCTATGTTCATTTTTCTCATGTCGTTTGAATCCATATATTCAACTTTCCTTACTACATTTTGTCGCCTCTTGTCTCATGTAATTTAAACACACATGAGAATCTGTTTTCTAAAGGACAGATTGTGCTGTTAAAATTCCCTGTTAAGAATTAAGCAAAACAGACTTAATTTTATCATTGATGCTCTGCATAAAAGAGAAACAATTGAATGATAGCATTAAAAATCACAACATACATTATTAGATAAAATCAGTTTACTGCAATGAATGACATTCTGTATTTCACCGGTATATTACAGAGTAGCCAGGCCCACTGGTGTTGCTATACTGTAGATGTAGATGCAAGTTCGCAGTCTCTCATTTTTGCTCCTTTACATACAACATCATAGACTGACTGAAGAAAACTGCTATTGGAAACCTGTCTTCTATTGACCTCTTAAAGTTGTGGCCTTCCAGCAGTTCGCTCTGGGGATAGTTTTAATTACAGTCAGAAATTGGGTTCGATTTTATCCCCATCAAGAAGTGATAAATACTTTGAGCTAATCATCGCTCCATCAAGACAAGTGGAAATCATATCATTACTGGAAGGTGCTGCAAGTGAGCATTTATCAATATATCTTTATTGAGTGGACATAACAGCATGTGTGAATGCACACAAATGTGGTGCATCAAATTCACATCTGTGTGTGAGCAGTGTACATATAGTGCACAGGCTGCAGTGGAAACAAATGTATCATCACTATAATGTAATTAGGATTAATTATTATTGCTCATCACTCTTGCTGGTTGACATTGACAGCGTATCAGTTAAAGCTATGCACCAAAGACACCACAATGTGATGGATGGTGACAGTCAGTTCTGACCACTGTCCTAGATGTTAGTGATTCTAATAAGACTAAGTGATGGTATAGCTCATCGTAGCTGAGCTAAATAGATCATAAATGATATATAATACAAACAAAATCTATATGTGGCCTGTTTAAATACCCTAATCTACACATCTGCATCTTATAATATCCCACAATAATGTACACGTGTTGTTGTGCCATGTCTGCTGTAAAGTTTCTTGCATTGCTGATTGTCAGCTTCCATTCCATGGGGAATTACTGTACACCCTCTGTGCCTAAAGTGGATGATTTTTCTCTACATCTCCTGAGAGAAAAAGCTACAACCACTGTTATTCTGTCAGTGACAACAGGTGATTGGTGGAAACAAGAAGATGTCACCTTTAGCAGGAAGCCTCAAATTGCAGTTCAGATGAAAAGTCAATGACAGCCAAAAACCATCATCCAGACAGACACAGGCAGCTTGCGACTGCCTTTAATCATTACACTGAAGTTGTGTGTTTAACCACTGATATGACATAAAATGACATAAACTTGTTGGGACTAAAAAGTTTAGAAACATAAAGAAAATATATTGAAATTCAGCTTCATCTTTGCTAAAGTTCAACTTATATTCAAAAAACCACAAAAAACATTTGCCCTTTGTTGCAATTTATAATTGGCAAAAGCAAGTTGTTTTGGTACATACACACATACATACATATACTAAACATGACCTTGAGCACTGTATTGTTCTTTTGCTTCTAGAAAACACTTTAAAACACAATTAATTAAACCATTTTAAAAGCACATGCCTATGCTCTTTCCAGAGAAGAAAACAAGGAGACAGAACACAACCCTAGGTTTTAATTAGTTGAGTAGAGCACACGTTCATCAGCTAGGTACGCAAAGGGAGAGCAGGGACTGCTGCCTTCTTGCTCATTATGTACTAATGAGTTGTCTATTAATGAAAATGGAAAGCATTTATTTTGTGAGCACAAAGGGTTCAGCTGGATTAATTACTGCACTACAGCAACAAAATGAAAACATAAAGTGCAGCATCACTCTTGTGTGGCACATTACCCATTAACCAACTGTTATCAAGGCCTGGCGAATGGTGCTGCACGACATACACTAGGAGCACTAAGGCTCTTCACACAGGCCATTAAAACTTCAGGTGAACTGTACTTTTGACAACTTTTACATACTTTCTCTGATGCGTACATGCTTATTCTCATGTTCCCAAGTCAAACATCTTGTGCGTGTGACATACTGTAGACACCTTTGCTCGCACAATAAGACATTCCTATTAATAGTATTCTTGGCATTTACTGTAAAAGAAAAAAAGAGAAAGCAACAAAGAACTGCAAAAATGTGCCCTACAGAGGCAAGAACGGGTCACACTGAAAGATAGGAAGGCAGCAGGGATGGCGAAGCAGATGCCTCTTCCTAAAGTGATATAGCAGAAATGACATCCCTGTGATGGTTATATATTTCTGTTGTGTTGCATCTCTTTTCAAATGGTGATCAGAATCATTTTAATAGCCCACTAATAGGTTGATTTCCCACTGGGCTCTCCTCTGAGAGGTCATGGACATGGGGAGTGTGTGGGCTCTGGCAGCCTCAGCAGATGGTTCTTGATCAGATATTAGAGGCTGGGCAGTGAGGTCGTCTGAATGTGAGCATTCTGCTACGCCTGGGGGATAACAACCCCGTCTGAACCTCCAGTTCCAGCTCTGGTTCCAGTGCCAGACGAATGGCTCTGTGTCCCAGCCAGACTGCAGGCACATTGGAGCAGTGACAGACTACTGTCCTTAAGCCTTATGACAATCTGGGCAAAACAAACTCAGAAACATGCTGTAGTTTATTTTCCTCCAGGAATTAATTTCACCCTACTTGGGCTCTACGTGATGACAAATGCTTATGTAATTGCTACCGTTGTCTGTGCTCTCTGTAAAAATAATCACTTATAACCAAACTCTACTTAGTTGGATGTGAAGAAAAGCTATCCTTTCACTGCCATAACTCACTGTCTCCATTGTATCAATATCTGGAGGAAAAACAAATCATCAAATACAGAGAATGCATTAAAAAACATGATAAACAATCATAAACAATGATCTGAAGCATTGGTTGTGCTCTATGAAACAATAGGATGAAGGATAAAGTGTTTGTTATTAAACTTTATTATTAATCTGAAAATGTCAGTGTGACAATGTGTTTTGTAAAAAATAAATATTATAAGACAAATCCTGCTTATACTCTTATTAAACTTAAAGTCTTCCAATCCAACTATTTTCTTCAATCTGCCTCGTCTGTCTGTCTCCTCCTTCATTGACAAAGCCACAGAGAAAGCAGAGTGAATAAACACAACAATCTGGGCTTTATTTATCTTTTCCCCTGCGACAGTGGCAGTTTAAAATGGCAGGGCTTCGGATATGACCTTCAGTTAAAGTGGTTCTCCATCAGTCATCACTGCCACCCACAGATCAGACAGTGGATGAGAAGTAGAGTCACCCTCCATCTTCCTCCCCACATCTTTTCTCTTTTAAACCTCTCTGCATAGCTGTTGACAAGAGTTTTCCTTTATTTTACTCTTCTGTCCCACATCTTGATTTTCTTTCTCTCCTTATCCTACCCTTGACCTGTCTTCATTTGGCAACTATTTAGATGTGTTTCTCCTCATCACCTTGTCTGGTTATTTTCTTTCCTTGTGGGATAGAGGTGGGTCATGCTGTAACTGGTAAGGATGCTGGATTCTGGATGCATGGCATGATACAACAATAACAAATGATTATATAAAAGCTGCAAAATGTGTGATTTGGAATATATAAATTAAAGTGTGTGATAAAGAAGTATTCATGCTTTCCCTACACCTGGATGCAGATGATATTTCTGGGAAAGAATATAATATTTATAATAATTATATCTATATATGAGTAGTAACAGTGCCATCCTCCATTTGTTTTTCCAGTGCTACTATCCTCATCTGATTATGTCACACTACAAAACACTTGTTCTTATTTCCCATAATTTCTATTGCTAGATCCTCTTTATCTCTGTGAATCAGCCATGATGAACAGTTTGATTACAGTATTGAAAAAGAAACAGTAGTGGCCATTTGACATAATGGAGGTATAAAGCCCTCATGATAATACTCTTGCATCATCTCAACAGCCTTTTTATAAATCTAACACAATGTCATCAAAAACATTGTTTGTGTGAAAAAGTGTCCACTCTACCTAATAGATGTTTTGCAGTTGACACTCTTTTAAAACGCTGTTTAATGACCTCAGAGAAATAAAATACTGACAAAGAAACAGGGCTTTAAATTGTGTATTTACACGGAAGATAAATCCAGACACTACAATAGAGTGAGGGAAGCAGGAGAGTGGAAAGACAAATACGTTAGCCAGCCATACCTTTCCTGGACAGCAAAAGAACAGCAACCAGTCATTCTTAAACTCTGCCAAATGTTTAACAGCGGCAGCTCTCTCTTATAGTATATAATAATCTGACACAAAATCTTATCATAAAAGTTCAACCTCTAACACAAAAGCTTTTAGAAAACGTTTTTCTGGATAACTGCATACAGTTATTGTTTATTGCCCTACCATTTCATAAAGCCTTTGGTAAATTTGTCCATAAATCGTATAAATAAAGGTTCCAGCATTATATTATGAATATAAAAACTGCTTGTTTTTAGCCTTGATTGTTCTTCTCGATCGTATTTATTCAGTTATTCTTAACTTATGACAAAAGCTTTGTTAAAGTCAATACTTTTAGTCGGCATGTCAGAATAATAGGATGTATGAATATATGTTAGACAAATGCACTGATGTAAAACAGAGAAGTGAAAAAATAACAGCAGAATACATCAATACCAATTTGTCCTCTATTTTTTATAGGCCTGGATACACATCAAATTTACAAATATAATGTGAGAAAGTCTTATTTATTAAATTTGTTTGACAAAAAATATAATATTTACTGCCACTACATAATATTGTGCCATTAGCTTTAGCCAAACTCTTTGCCCCTGAGATAAATACATATACATATATGTATATATACAGCTATGATTTCTACATTTATAACGTTATAATTTTTCAGTTTTTAAGTTGAAACTGTCAGAAACTGAATATAGAAATTATGGCAGAGCTGTTGTACTGGATTGCATTAGATTGTATAGGTGGTCATAATGTTATGCCTGATCGGTGTATATATATAAATATATGTATAACTCTCTGGGGCGGAGCTAGACTTTGCACTGAGGGGACAGCCCTTCTAATAAAGTCATTTTAAAATTCACAACTGTAAAATAGCTTATATACCCTATCCTATGGTATGCATAACAAAAGGTACTTACAGTACAAGCAGACAGTGACCACTGATTGGCAGCTTGGTGCTGAACAAGCCAGATGCACTGTCCAGTAAATAACATGTCTACAATACCGCAGGCAGTGACACAGAAAGTTAAGAAAAATGCTTCACTCACTTGCTGTTGGGTTAAAAGGATAAGCAGGATAAAAAAGATGTAAACGGCGCACAAGTCGCTATTAAACATTTCCTACTCTCTCGTTCCTTGCATTTTAATGCACCTGATTTGTATCTTCCCTCCAATGCTCTGATTAAATCATTTGATCTGCAGGCTGCAGATTTGAACAAAGAAATACAAACTAATGTTATATCCAACTGTACAATAGGGAGAAAACATGTTTTATAATTGGCATCTATGATACGACAGTTGTCACAGTTATTTTTTTCTTTTCATTCAAAAAGACACTAAAGCTTAATTTCTACCCAGCACCTTACATGGGACTGCTTACGGAGCCGCTGAGTTTTCTGAATAAAGCAGTTCAAAAGCTGTAACCGTTACTACATGAGAAACAGATTGTAAATGTTGTTTTTGTCCAGCGGATCTGGTTATTTAATGTTAGCATAAGCAACAAGTGTAAATGTATTTTTATGCTTAAAAATATTCACTTACAGTGTGTACTGTACTGTGCACGACTTAAATTGCACTATCAAATTATTATTAAAATTAAAACAATTATTAAATAATTATTAAATTATCATTCTCTACATACAGTCAACGAGAACCATATAGCATATACATAATGTCTAGCGATGTTTCATTTAACCCCAAAAGTCGCAGGCAGTCATACACTGGCTGTGTGGAGCTGAGTAAGATTTTTCCTCTCTCCAGTGTCTATCAAAACGTGACACAAACAAAGTGTGGTTGATACTTCCAGCCAGCATTGCTGCAGAGTTTCTCCAAACCACTTGTGGATGCACTGCAGCAGAACATGTAAACCAGCCACACAACAGCCTCAGGGTGAGCACAATAGCTACAGTGGCTGCTACCTGAATGTCTAATTCAGAACTGGGGACAGCTCCTAAAGCTTGAGAAGGATGAGGTGGCTGAAGAAAAACAGTATCCACTCGAAGTAACTTATTTTCCTACAGGCGCAATGCCACTGCTTGTGCAAATGCAAAATTATCCTCAGCGTTAGTTTGTTGTTTTTACGCTGCGCCTGCTTTTGTAATTTTCCTGACACTGGACAAACTTGATGGTGCAGATGATGTGGAAGAAGACATGGTTTGGGCTGTGTTTATGCTAATTAGTTGATGCAATTAATTTTTGGAGCTCATTTTGGACCAAAATAGCATTCGTAATAGAACCTCCTCAGAACTCCTCTTATTACAGAAGCAGGACAATTTTTGTCCCACTAATTGGCAAAGCTCCAAAATCAATACACACCTTTCAGTTATCAAGTGTCTTTCTGTTTGGTGCACTTTTGCTTGACTTCCAATTAACATATGCATGAGTGTGATCCTGTGGCACGAACTTCTGTGGAAACATCAGTTCAGCTGATTATGTGCTACCCACAGAAAATTGTCATTAAATCTTTTTGTGATGTTGGTTAAACATACAAATTTATCACACAGCAACAAAAACTATATACTGGAGATATACAATTCCAATTCTATAAAAGTTGAGAGGCTGTGTAAAGTCTACATAAAAACAGAATGTCGTGATTGACACAGAGGCAACAAAAGTCTCAAAGTAAGTGGTAGTAACAAGGAAGAGCTGGAAGAACATTTTGCTACTAATTTTCCTAATTGGCAAAAGATCAGTAACATGATTGGAAAAAAAGCATCTACAAATTGTCAAACAATTTCAGAATTATGTTCCTCAACTTAAAATTGCAATTGTAAATAATATCCTCTAAAGACCCCTTCCTGAACTGCCACTGCTTATTGTCATGGAGCGGTTTGCATGCCCAAATGACCCTGGTAGGGTCACTCAAGGCAAGCAGGTCCTAGACGACGTGCCAGACTAAGAGCAGTTCACAAAACCCCTTATGAATAAATTAAAATTGAGGATGTTGATTTTATGTGTGATGATGCAACGATTTTTGTGTTACGTCACCCGGATTGGCGTCACCGAGGCACCATCTAGGTTTTAGAGCAACACATGCTCCCATCCCAACAACGTAATTTTTCAGCCTTATCTATTTCAGCAGGACAATGCTAAACCACATACTGCATCTATGACAACAACAACATGGCTTCGTAGCAAAAGGCTCAAGGTGCTAAACTGGCCTGTCAGACCTTTTACAAACTGAAAATATTTGGAGCATCTTGAAATACAACAAAGAAGACCCAGCACTGTTGAGCAGTTAGAATCTGATATCAGGCAAAAATGGGACAACATTCCAGCAACTGCTCTCCTCAGTTCCCAGATGTTTCCAGACTGTTGTTAAAAGAAGAGCAGGATGCTCCATCATGGCCCTGTCCCAACTTTTTTGAGATTTTTATGATATATAACATCTGTAAAACTTTTTTTCTTGAAATTGTACATTTTCTTTATTTACACATTTGATATGTTTTCTATGTCCTGTTGTGAGTAAAATATAGGTTTATTTGAAAATCATTATATTCTATTTTTATGTAGATTTTACACAGCGTCGTAAAACTTTTTTTGGAATTGGGGTTGTATTTTATCTGATCTGCAGTCTTAGATTTGGCAGACAGACCATGTGTAATTTTGGCACAGCAACGTGACTTCATTAATTATTTACGTCTCTGCACTTCCTCACAGGATTGGATGGTTATTGTTGTTGGAAAGTTGGATCTGGATGGTTATGAGCTGATTTTTTTAAACATGAGTCAAGAAAGTCTTTTGCTCACAGATTCCAAGTTTTAGAGCTAAAATTCCACAGAGAAATGCAGATGTCTCAAGCACATTTTTCTAAAATTAAAAATCCCAATGACATGTGAAAAAGATAATAAAAGTCTGTTTCAGCCTTGGAGTCATCCAGTTTGTTAGAGAAAATAATTTTTAAAAAAAGTCCTACATGGATCCAGTTTGTGTGTCCCTGTGCAGCATGAACTAACCCATTACCTACTTTTATCTTACTTTTATTTATGAACTCATTACTACAACACCTGACACATAATTAAATACAGGTTCAGAGCTGCTGATGGACAGTGAAGGACAGAGCTCAGCACATTATACAATTTATATTATATATTCATATCATGACAATTATACATTACAATTGTAATTTTGTGAATTTTTGTTAATTTACACTGTCAGACAGAAGAGCTTTCACTCTGAGACCTCAGTCTCTCACCCTCACTTTCTGCTTTTCAGAGGATGAGTCAAATCGATGTGATTGTGATTGCTGCCCCCTACTCCACTTGCTCATAATGCATCCTTATTGTAGTAATGCATTACACCTGTCCTCCACATTGAGTGTGGTTGCGCCCCTTGATGCCAACTCTTGTGATAAGACAAATTTCAAAAAAGTTTGTGGACTACTACAATAAAGAATCTGGACTTGTGTTTGGACTGTACCACATTTCAAGAAAATAGGGTCCCATCTATGGAACTCCAAAATGTTCAAAATGAAATAAACAAATAGAACATTATAAAATAATTACCTGCATTAATAAATGTAAGAAAATATATTACAAGGAAATTACATGACAATTTTTTAAAACACAGTTCATTATTGTGAAATATTTTGTATTCTGATTTAAATGTTTATTTATTGTTGTGAAATATTATTTCATGGTGATTATTTTTACAATAACAGAAATTATTGCAAAGACCTTTTATTTATTTCTATTGGTTTTTATTTCAAAAAGTTATTCTGAAATCAGCTTTTATTTCAAAATGCCATTTTTCAGAAGATTGACTTTATCTGTCAATCAGCGTAAGTGGGTTGGACCTGCATGCCTATTGGCTGATCCTTAAACATTGATTAGTTTTCTTGTATACCTGCTCACTGGACTGGTACAGCTAAAACGAGTAAGGTCAAAAGTCATAGGGGATGGCAGCCCGGAGGCGGCTTCCTTCAGTTCCGTTTATTTTAGCAGAGAAGACAGTCTAGTCAAAACAGTTACCATCTAATTACTTCCTAAATAGCAATATAGCTACACATTTCCCCTGCGAATCGCTAACATTAACTCAGAGAACACTGATGTTTTCTCTTTTCTGGTCGGAGCTCTTCTCCATGATGAAAACTAAAAGCACATTTATGCACCAGTCAAAAAACTGATTAAAATGCTGAACTCGGCAGACAGAGACCAATTCACACAGAACTGCATTTCATGGACTGGGGCTAGCTGTGTTAGCATTAGCATCAGCACCGAAGCAGAGCCTAGTACATAATGAGAAACAAGGAGTAATGTGTATAACCTCAGTTTCATTGAAGAAGCGCAATGGAACAGCAGAAATATTTCCTATATTTAATGGTGTTGTACTGAGCAGATCTACTAACAGTGAACGTCCCACTCTCTCACTGTGAATAACTGGAGAACACAGATTTACCTGTGTTCACACCCAGGGCCACATGGACATTATACTGACTTTTTGAGTCCAGTTTATATGTGAAAGCAGCTTTTGTCACAAGACCATAACATTATTTGTGCCTAGCGTTTTGCTTTAGTCGGTGTTGCAGTATATGTATATGAGTATATGAGTATATGAATGCCTACTGCAGACGAGTATGCATTGCTGGTTAACACCTAAATCAATACTTTGTGTGCTATTGCTTATGGCTGAGTAAAGAAGCGGCCAATCACATACCTGGCTCCGCCCTCTCTGCTTTGATTGACAGACAAAGTTGTTCTACTGAAATGTCATATTATGAAAAAATAGGCCAGTGTTATTAGAAAAATAATTAACATTAAACAATATTTCACAGCAATAAGCATTTTTTAAAGCACAGAATGCAATATTTATTCTCTGTCAAGGTATTCCAGTTGTCCTACTGATGTGTAGGTATAAATTTACCTTGATGAAACTACCTTTATGTTCTTTCAGTCATTGTGTTATATACTGTGAAGTTTGAGCAGGAAACTGTTCTGCTATGTATGAATATGTATATATGTATGAATACTTCTTGGTGTGTAATAGTAATCCTGCCAAACTGAACATGTTTCCATTTTCCTAAACATTTTATCATAGAATAAAAATTAAAAAATAAAAATTTCACACTTACTAGGCCACCACAGTACTTTCAGATTTAAAGAAAAACATAACTGCTGAGCCTCCCACATCACAGGCACATGCAGCCCAAGCTGTCCAATCACAGTGCTTGTGGTGTCCATGTTTCTTATTTCTTATTCTTCAGATGTCTGTCAAATCTGACAATACTTCAGAGAGTCGCTGCAATTCCCTGATGGTGGACAATAAATTCAACTTTAGACCTGAACATACCTGAGTAATCAATTTATCAGTGAAGCCTTAAATTGCCCAGCATGTAGAGGGAATGGTTAGCCAGTTGGAAAGAGAGAGCCCAGAATCAACAGCTCAACAAGCAAAGATCAAGTGAATAGGTCCTGCTATGCTACATTTTGAAAATACTTTGGAAAACTGTTCAACCACCCAGTGAGTTTTTGTTTTGGCTTGGTTTGGCTTGGTCTGACTTGGTTTGGCTCTCTTGCACACTCTATCCGTAGTTAGTGAGGTACACAGTCACTGTGCAAAGATGAGAACAACTGTCCTACCATAGTTGCTCTAGATTATCTGCTCTTGCTGCTGTCCTCTGGAGAACTGTAGCACTCCCATGGTGACACAGAATGAGGGAAAAGGATTAGGCAGAGATGGTGGGATGACAAAGAGTGATAAAACACATTTGAAGACAACTAAAAGACAAGAAGTTAGGAAAACCAAGGCACATTTCCCCAGTGAACTGAAGAGTAAGATAAAGACAGAATTGCAGATGAAGGGAGTGAAGTGGTGGAGATCAGAAATGTAGTGGTGCAGGGCTAGCTGAGGGATCAGCACACTGTGTCACACTGTCACACCCAACAGGCACAACTGTCAATCACACACGCATACAACATTCACACCCAAAGTTATGGTACAGCCTCACAACAAAATAACAAAATAGTTAGTATAAAGAAAATACATCCCTAGTTTTCAAGGTTTTTGAGAATACTAATTTTGTATGCACATTTCAAAGTGCAACAGTAAATCAAAAGGATACCATAACTTTATTTGACTCTCAGTGGTCCCTGAGTACAAAAGGTGAAATGAAGATATATATTTGCTGCGCAGGTATCAACAGTAAGAGCTCTTTTTATTCATCAATAAATAGAAAACAGCATAAGGGAGAGGTGAGAAGATGAATTGTTTCTTTCATAACGGGCTTGGGTTTGTCTCAGAGGATTCACAGTGATAAAAGTAGACATTACTTCAGTTTGCTCCCGGCCTTCTACGTGGTTTATTGCATTGAACTTTAGCCCTACATTTTAACGCTAGAATTGTGTATGTAAACAGCGGAACAGAAAAGCCAAGCAGAACTAATGTGTGTATGCTAGAGTGTGGTCTAAGTATGGTTCATTTACATTTGTTTTAATGTGAGCTACTGGACATACACTTGGGAAACAGTGGGTAAAGAACTCCAGCAAAGCAAGTGGTTTGTAGCCCCAAAGTTATGAAGTGCATCAATTACAACAATATATTTTACTTACAAAATAAATTATATCTGCTGCAGTTCATAGTTTAGTTATAGCACAGGTAAAGTCACTTAACTTCTTATGAAATAAAGTAAATCTCAAATAAGATGTGAAACAATAAAGCCAAACCTCTTCTAATAGACCTCTGGTACAGCCATTTATGTTTTCATCCTTCTAAATGCAGTCTCTATTGACAAACAACAGTGGCATCTGCACACCTCATAAAACAATATGCACTGCACCAAAGCCAAAATTCACTTGAAAAATCTTTCCCTGTGGAGTCTTCTGGGAAATCATTGCATTCTCAGCATTAAAAATGTTATCACAAGCACATATTAAACCATGCCAGCTTGTCTAGAAGTACACAGGCAAAGCTTTTAAGCAAATGGCAGTTGTGTAAACTAAAATGGCAATGTTGAAAGTCAATTCAATAATAGCTGAAAGCCATTACAACATTGTCATTAACAAGGTTGCTGAAAATGCAATTAGCCGCCTCACATTGCTCATGGCAATAAGCAGGGAGACATTTCAATAAATAAAGACCACTGCACTAAAATAAAAGAAAGCCTTGTTTTCAGAACATAAGTCTTATT
>OMLM01007640.1:43651-59251 GCA_900302695.1 Helostoma temminkii | reverse complement strand
AATTGAAGGCATACTGAACCAGCATGGCTACCACAGCATCTTGCAGCGGCATGCTATTCCATCCGGTTTGCGTTTAGTTGGACCATCATTTAATTTTCAACAGGACAATGACCCCAAACACACCTCCAGGCTGTGTAAGGGCTATTTGACCAAGAAGGAGAGTGATGGGGTGCTGCGCCAGATGACCTGGCCTCCACAGTCACCGGACCTGAACCTAATCGAGATGGTTTGGGGTGAGCTGGACCGCAGAGTGAAGGCAAAAGGGCCAACAAGTGCTAAGCATCTCTGGGAACTCCTTCAAGAATGTTGGAAGACCATTTCAGGTGACTACCTCTTCAAGCTCATCAAGAGAATGCCAAGAGTGTGCAAAGCAGTAATCAGAGCAAAAGGTGGCTACTTTGAAGAACCTAGAATATGACATATTTTCAGTTGTTTCACACTTTTTTGTTATGTATACAATTCCACATGTGTTAATTCATAGTTTTGATGCCTTCAGTGTGAATCTACAATTTTCATAGTCATGAAAATAAAGGAAACTCTTTGAATGAGAAGGTGTGTCCAAACTTTTGGTCTGTACTGTATATGTTTTACGTTTTTTTCACATTTTCAGTTACTGAGTTTTCACTGTAACCACAAAAATCAAACCCCAAAAACTCACAAAGTGTTTAGGTCAGCTATGATTATTATGATAACAGCAGACCACTGGTTAGATTGCCTGCACTGATCAACCAGCTTTCCACTAGAAGCATGCCAACACAAACAAGGGGCATCAGCTTTGTCTGGATGCCACATAGGGCCTGATGCTGGACACCTGATGCAGGTGTACAGACTGTGTGCAGAACATCTATTTTTATATTTTGCACAACACTTAATGTTAGTCAGTCTGTCAGTGGTTTGTTTTCACCCAGAGAAGAAACAGTGTAACTGTAGTGAGCAATGCAAAGTCAACCTGTCGTCCTTTTTGTTTAACTTCCATTTTTAATAATTTGTTTGCATTCCAATAAATAGATGCATCTGCAATTATCAACATGTAAAAAAATACATAAAATTACTTACGTTTGTTGTAGGTTTCATTAACAGTGACTACGATGACTCAGCCTGGTTTATTTCAATAAAACTGGTTAGTCAGTAGAATTCAGAGTGGATGGTAACTTTCTTTCTTCTTTTTGCCATTTTAGTTTGGTTACATTGCCTGAATCACTTGAGAGTAGCTTAAGACACGTTGTTGAGAGCTTGTGTCACAAATATAGTGAAAATGGAAACTACCAGGCTGCAGAAAAACTTTTTCTGTTTGACAAAAAAAACTAACTGTATTCTGTATTCTGTAATCAGTATTTTAAAACTTTTTTTTTAAGTTTTTAACTAGAACTATTTATTAAGTTACTAGAAGATGTTTGGAGAGCAACCTGTCCAGGGTGTACCCTGCCTCTCGCCCGTATGCCGGCTGGGATAGGCTCCCAGTGACCCATGACCCCTGTGGGGACTAAGCGGTTCAGAAGATGAATGAATGAATGAATGTTTGGAGACTAATTCAAGTAGGCGATGTACTGTAACACCAGATTTGTTGTTGGAAAATAAACTCCTTGTCTGTCAACACTTTATTAATGATCGAGACAAGGTTGTTTAGACATGAGTGTTCTACTATTAAAAAAGGACTATTGTCTCTTTTCCTATAAAATTTAGAAAAAATAGAAAATGGTTGCATAATAGGCCACTCTGCAGTGCCCGGAGCTCCCGCTCTGCTATGCTCTTCTACCATCTACCGTTATGTGCTTTAATGCTCTGCACATCTCCTCAGCTATTAGATATTAGTAAGGATGCAAAACCTACTAACTTTTAGATGCTAATTTGTCACCTCACAGCAAGTGAGGCCAGTTCCTGGCCTGAGTCTGTGGAGTTTGCATGTTCTGTGTTTGTGTGGGTTCTCTTCAGGCACTCCATCTTCCTCCCACAGTCCAAAGACGTGCAGTCAGGTTAACTGGAGACTCTAAATTGCCCATAGGTGTGAGTGAGAGTGTGAATGGTTGTCTTTGTCTTTATGTGACCCTGTGATGGACTGGCGACCTGTCCAGGGTGTACCCCGCCTATCGCCAGTATGATAGCTGGGATAGGCTCCAGCATGCCTGTGACCCCTATGGGGACAAAGCAGTCAGAAAATGGAAACATGGATGTATGTTGCTTAACACATGGCCATGTCATATTTATGGTTATATAGTTAACATTAACAAGATTAACAAGACAACTTTTTGTGTTTGTTTGTTTGTTTTAAAATTCTACTTAAGTCAGATCCGATCAGCATTCCTCCTTCAGGTCATCCAGTCTCTGCAGTGGCTCTAGGTCCAGAAATAAGTATTTTCTTTCTTTACAGACACAACATAAATTTACTGAGGCAAAATAGTTGAAAATATGTGAATATTTGCTGTACTAGAAGATTTCATTTCATTTCATCAACTTATCTACCTGCAAGAGAAAGTGCCTTCAGAAGTTCAGAGGCATAAAATGTCAAAAATGACAACAATCTTATAGTCAATCACATCTTGAGGGAAATAATATACAGACTCTTTAGAGATCCCAGACTGTTTTCACCTGTTTATGCATTGCAACTGTCTGGGCTGCACTTTCAATAAAGGCAGACAGCATCATCTCATCAGCTTTTATTATTTAAGTCTTAGTCTTAACCTTTTCTGGTGTGAACTCCTTCATGGTTAATTGCCTAAACATTTTAGCAAGCTATGTGCCAAATAAGTCAAGTACATCCAATATATAGTCGTTGTAGTAGAACTACTACATTCGACAATGACCTTTTTATTAGTATTTAACATTCATGGATACAATTTGATTTGCTGGTTTAATCCCCGTAACAGCATTAACATTATTTGTCTAAGAAAGAAAGGCAGAAGCTTTAAGCATGCAGCGCACTTGCTCTGTCACTTAAGCAGAAGGAAATGTATGTGTAATGGAAAGATCCAACTATACACAGTTACTTTTTTTTTAACAGTTTCATTTGGGTGGCAATTCCCTCATCCTTAGCAGCCGCTAGAATGGCAGTCAGCATTAACAGTGTGATGTTTAGTTCACAGGGTATTAACCAGGCTTATCCCTGCAGTGTATGATGAGCTCCTTATCCTTACTAACCAGCATAGTGATGTGCTTTTTCTTTTTTATTTCTTCTTTTTTTTTTTTTTTTTTTGCAAAATTTTCCTCCAAAAAACCTAAAAGCTAAACCAGCAGTAACACAAACATATATTTGAATCTAAATATAGGACTGGCTGCATCAGGAATATAAACTTAGAGCTCCCAGAAAGGTGGCTAATATTTAAATGTTCACTAAGTTCTTTTCACCGTGTGAGCAAATTCTTCGTCTTCATACGCTTACCATTTATAGGATTATTCACGCACTGATCCAGGAATATTTACAGGCTGATTTCAGCTCGACTGGGTAATTGCACAGTAGATATTTACTTTCCAAACAGGGAAAAAAAACTCACTTTTTGTATCCTCCTTAAGGCCTAATGAGCATTTGTCATTTGTAATTACATCCTCAAGTGGCACGCTGACATTCTTGCCTTCGCTAAATTCCAACTGCCACCCAAACATTCGAATCAATCCAGTCTCAAATTGTATGCCAGTTTTTGTCAGTACAATTCAGCTTGAAGAAAAATAAAAAAGTACAATTCTACTTTATATGCTAAAGATTTAGTCTAGGTAAGAATGCCTTATCTATATGCAAATTATAAGTTATCAACTTCAATAACTGTTGAACGAGGTGTCGCCAAACATGCTATTGCCTTCATTTGTCAGGCTGCCAGGGTGGCCCAGTTTTTAATGCAAAGCATTCAATCTTGAGGGAGATGGCAGCAAACACAGACAAATAGTCCATGAAAAAAGGAGAGGATAGTTAAGAGCACAGAACGCCAGTGATGATAATGAGTCTTGTTTGTGTTGCCCACTTCATCTTTATAGCACATGATAAACCAACTAGTCAGAAGCAAATGAAAAACACCTCTGTGATGCTAATTTCCTCAATTTCCTCCTCGCAGCGTGGGGAATTGTGCAGTTTCATAAGTAAAGACGAAGTATGTCCTTGAGAGGAGGCTGAGGTGCCAAACTGTCCAACAATCATGTGCAAAAGGAAAAAAAATGACAAGTGATAATTTTAAATTAATGGCTGACATTTTCTTAATATATATTTGGCCCACTTCATATTGTATAAAAGTTATTTCTTATGGCCCTGGGGCAGCTCTTTTCATAAGACTTATTGCTGGCACAAAAAAGGCAATAGTGTAACTCAGCGTGGAGTTAAAATATGGAAATTACGCAGATACTTAATTTCTGTTCATATGACATCAGGGCTGATACTGAGTCAGGCTTGAGGCATGGTTGGTTGGTGCTGGGGGAGGGAAGATGGAGGGAAACACAACCAAAAGGTAACTGTGCTTTAGGACAAACATGTTTCTCCGTCCACCTGGCACTTTACTAACAATGAATAACTATATGTTCCCTTAAAGAAGGCACCAAATGGTCAAATACAACACACTGTGATCAGAAAGAGATGTCTTGGGTGATCAGATTACAAGTGGACAGACGGGACACATCACCATTTATAACTGTATACATGTATGCATCCATATAGGTATCCAGCAGACCACTTGAGCATTACTGCTGTGTTGTTTTTGAATTGCAAATTGCCTACATTTTGTGTTTTTTAAATTTGGATGAATTACATTTCTGTATTTGGAGCCCATTCCATTTTATCTTTGATATTTGTACCATTTTATTGTGTTCACTATTGTAAATCTTGACTTGGGCAGCATCTTGTTGGGGTCAGCACATTGGTCCCACACAAAAGGTTAAAAATGGTGGAGACATTTGCATGTCACAACAAAAATATCATGTTTCATTGTTGCTCATTTAACCTTGGCAGAGTAGCTGCCCTTATTCAGGTTTGTGAGCTTGGCAGGCTACTGGCAGAAATATATAAATGAGGATTAGGATGGACCTAGGTTGACATCACCCAGGCCCAGTACAGCAGTGCAATAGCAAACTGGTCACATTATGAAATGCTACCACATAAAGAACAACTGATTTGTACCACCACTGTTACACTGTTTCATGTTTTGTGTTATGTATATATATATAAATATATAGATGTGTGTGTGTGTGTGTTTGTGTTCGTCTGTGTCTGTGTGTCTGTGTGTAAAGGAAAAAACAAACAAACATATATATATATATATATGTGTGTGTAACTGTACAGCCGTGCTGCAAGTTACAGTAAACACACTTCCTATAAAGGTTGAAAACTGCAGATTACCTTTGAGGTTTTCACTGAAAACAGCACTGGGCAGCAAACTCAATGATTATAAATCAGAAGAAAATATAGCAAAAATGAGGGCTGGGCCCATTGTGTAAAAATAAGTTGGTACAGGGACAAGAAAACTAGGTTCACTAAAATCTAAAGTACAGTAGCTATTTAATTAGTTACACTGTCACCAGTGAAAATTTTACCTTAATAAAAAAAGACTAAACTACAGAGCAGTAATTGGACAGTAACTTAGATTTTTTTTTTATTTGCGTGTTTCAGTATTGGTGTCAGCATTTTTTTAAATCTCAGTGCTTGTTGTCACTTTTGAGCATTATAGTGTTTATTGTATTTGGAGCATATTTTTGTTGATGGTAGTTTTTCCAACCTTGTGGTAATTTCTGCATGACTGCATTAGGGAGTTTTCTCAGTATATGTGCTTTTGCTATTAGTGTTTTTTTTTTCTGGGAAAAATCAAAAGCTTAATACAGCATAAGATGCAGTATTTCCACCTTTAAATGAGCTGCTTTTTTAACACCCCATCACCTTGTCTTGCATGTACAGGTTCAGCATGAGGGTGGAGGGACTGGGTCGCCAACATCCTCCTGCTGAGAAGAGCCTGGCTGCTTATTCTTCCATCTGTCTGCCTGAGGAAACTCGCTCCATAAAGGCAAATTGTCACAGAAATCCAAAAGGGAAGGAGTGTGTCTCTCTTCCAGCCTCTTTGACTGTCAGGCGGTTGCATATATCTAATACACTTGAAGGCAGAAATGTTAAGATCCAGCGAGTCTGAGGCAGATGATTTGAGCCTTAGAAGCCCTAAGAGCTATAGTCCTTATCTGGTCCTCCTTCCCTCAGCAGACGGTAACTGTATGAACGTCTCTTCCAATCGTCTGTGCTGCAAAACGCTCTTATCTCGGCTCCAATGCCTACCTTCTCCCTGCACTCACAAAATTGAGCCACAATTCATTTAACTGCATGTTAACGGTTTAATCCTAAAATGTGATATGTTATATATCCATTTGGAAGAAAAGGTACTTGATATTTTTCCTATTAACACATTTGACTGTATCCCCCTAAAAAAATTACTTGGTGCTCAAAGGTCAAGGGATGGCAGGAATGAACACAACTGTATTTGTAATAGGAAGTAAATTTCCACAATGTAACCTTCCACATTTAAAGCCTTTAATATAATCACTGATGCCAATGCGGTTTAGCCATTAAACAGTCCTTCAAAATGTTGTACGAGCTCAAACTCACAACAAAAATCAATAGCATGGGGAAGATTAATGTTTTAAACTACTGCTGCAGCTTAAACAATAATTTTGTTACAGTTGAGTGTACTGGCTTAAATTCCCAGCATGCCTCCTGCGAGGGTTATTAACAAAGGTAGTGTTTATCATGGTGCTAGACAAATAAAACAAAGGGAGAAATGTGTTTGCGCTTGTAGCAGTGGAACACACTAGATCACTGTAATTGAGTGTGTTTTAAACACGCTACGCCTGCATGCGTACACCTCATGCAAACACTTAAAAACATACACAGCTCAAACTGTAAGGTGTATTACTCCTCTGGCTCTTTTCTGGCAAATGTTTGTCCATGTGTTTGTTAGCCAGCAGACATGTTGGCACTGGGAAGGATGGACTGTACAATATGTCAAAATGACAGCATTTGAGTTAGTGGCTTAATTCACTGTAGTAAAAACGGCAGAGGGCAATAGGGTATTTCCAGCAATGAAACATACATAACATAACTAAGTTATAGTTCCAGTGTCATAGTGTCCAGTTAATAAATTACATAGTCACTGCACTAAAATCTATTAATTAGTCTACTTTATAACCTCATTAACATATAGTTGCCAACCTTGAGACCCAGAAAATCAGGGGGTGGGGGTTATAGGCTAAGTGCAATATTTTGGCTCTTCATGTATAAAAAGAGAATGGCTGAAATAGAATAGAATAGAATAGAATAGAATAGAATAGAATAGAATAGAATAGAAACACATGTCCATATAATGCAATCCTCTTATACATCACAGAAAACTCGTTTTAAACATGTTACAGTAATACTCCCCTGAGTATACTCCCTGTATTAACTAGCTAGCAACAGGAGATAGAGATCAATAAAAATCTATTTTATAACTTGGTAATAAATGTATGTTGTGTCTTTACCTTTGGGGTGTAATGTATATATTGTAACAGCCACAGGTATAAATAGTTAGTCAAGCTAAGTACAGTAAGTTAGAGTATTTTAGAAGCAGCAACAGTGAGTCCAAAAGTGAGATTTACATATTTTTTAAGGGAACGGATGAAAAAAAAATAATGTGTCAGAGGTTCCGTAATAATAGCTGCTTAATATCATGGCGTCAGCTGAAATACTATGATCATATATCTATATTTCTTTAGGTGAAAGTGGATGTGATAAATTAATACATAAGAGACATAACCACAAATGTTAACACATTCACCGGCTGAAGACCAAATACACTTTCTACTAAGCTGTTGCTCTGCAACCTGCACACAAGGTATCATGGCAGGGTTAAATGATCACTGCAGATCATGTTTGATTGGATGCCTTTATGTAACCACCCTCATGTTCAGGATGAGTCATGACAGGGCTTTGTATAAGCAAAACCTAACCCATGTAGTGTTTTTAGGGTTGTGCTAATGCAATTCACAGCAGTCACATGACACCAGACATTAAAACCACCATGATGTTGTTGCTGAACCACCATGATGTTACCTGCACAGATACAGACACAGACAGATAAGATAAAGCTTTCACCATACTTCATATTTACTCCATGGGAACTGTCAGAGTAAAGACATTGGGGGTCCTACAGAAATAAAGAAAAGTTTGCAATCTGCAGTGTGTCCTGCATTTACATTTTCAACAAATTTTAATAAAAAAATCTACAGAAAAGTGTATACAGAAAAGTGTATAATATAATATAAAGTTTTATTGTGAGTTTTCCATTTATCCCATTCTTAGTTAAAGCAGACTCAGCTTCAAGAGTGGGCCCACAAGGGCCAGGCAGAACCATCCAGAAATGTGGCCCTCCCATAAAGAATTAGCATTATATTTTAATATTATCATCATTTATTTACCTGGATGTTATTTATTATGAACATTACGGCACCAGATGTATTCTCAACTTTATGGCTCCACTTATAGAGGGTGTATAATGAGTGGTGGTCATTCAGCAGGTGCTGGCACATTACCAAACTGAACTACCATTAACACTTGGAAACAAGTGGGAACTAGTGTTCATGTTATTGCAAGGCTAACAACAGCAACTTGAACAAATACAGCTGGCACTGAGCCATATCCTGCCTTCTCCAGTGGTTTGTTCCCTCTACCCACATCCTGGTGGAGCTGTGTAATTCTGCATGAATTGGAGTGGATAAACCTAAACAGGCACTGGATGACTTTCCAATGCCACTGTTCTCAGGGAAGAAATGCACTTTTGCCAGTAAATGATGTTTTGAAATATTCTCCTGTGTCTCAATTTCTCAAGCAAATCATAAAAATATTGTTACTTGGCCAATAAAATAAAACTGTTTTACATTTTTTTTTGTCAATAAAATCTGTTAATTTGGAATATCTGGCCATACATCAAAATGAAGTCTCTGGCAAGATATTTTCTTCTGGCGAAAGGATAATCAAACCAGCTTACATATCTGCTTCTACTGCAATCATTTTTGATGTCTTGTGCCTCCACCACCACAAACTACCAGTGTCAGCATCCTCATTACCCATGGAATCTCTGAGGGGCATATACAGTATCGGGGCAAATGTCTCTATATCTCTTCGATCTATGAGCTCAAAGAGTCAGAATTCATCCAGACAACTTTTGATTTGCTTTTGTTATCATCTTCCCTTTTTTTCCTCTCTTCACATTCTGCTCACCCCAACCAGCTGAGGCAAATGGCCGCCCTCCCTGAGCTCGGTTCTGCTGGAAGTTGGTTCCATTAAAGATAGTTGTTCTTCTGTGCTGTCGACCTGTGCTTGCTCACGAGGCATTTGTTGGGTTTCTCTATATATGACTAGGTAAGGTCTTGACTTTAATATGTGAAAAGCCTTGAGATGATTCTGTTGTGATTTGGTGCTTTTTAAATAAAAATGAACAGAATTGAAAACTGTACTTTCGACTACTGCTTTAAAGTCTATTATAATCTACCTACAGAGTTTGAATCATGGCAGGCTCAAACAAACTAGGTACAACAAAGTCTAATGCAATAAAAAAGTGAAGGAAACTAAATTTAAAGGACTTATCAGTTTTAAGTCTACAGAGAGTTGCATCCTCTCAGAGTTCTTTTAGAGGAAAGGAAATACTCATAACTCTGATCCATTTTCCATTTTAGCCCATCAATATTTCAGCAGATATAATTGCTTCCGTAACGATAAGAAACCAACGGTCTGCTAAACCACTGAATTACAAAATGGCATCACGGTTCTGAATGTGAAGCTTCTTTTTCTTAAACTCTAAATAAACCATAATTTGGCTTGGGCTCTGTCTTAACACTGATACTGTCTTGAGTGAAAACAGCCCAGACGGTTTAATGAAATTTCAAAGAAGGAACTCATATATAATGTTACAGGGATGAACGAGTATGCACAATATACTTACTATTACATTCAGCAAATAAACCTAATGGATGTAGTGATCTCAGGGGAAGGGGTCATGGTTTGAAAACTGATGTGCACATAAAAAGCACAGACCACAGCGAACTGTTAAGACACATACTTTGCCTGCACACTTCCTGAAAATGGGTCTACCAGTCTGTCAGATCAGATATTGTACTCTATATCCATAGAAACAGCAGTTCACACATTTCTCAAAATCACCTCTGTGTAACATGGCTACATTCTGCTGAGAAATATTGTGTTTGTTTTTATCGCCATGTGCGATAAATATATAGTCTGAAACGCTAACAAAACAAATGGATTATTTATGTCTTCACATGACCCCGTCAGTTATGGTAAGGAAGTGACAGAATAAAGTTTCTAGCCAATAAACAGTTTAGCATTTGCATGTATTTCTCTGTTTATTTCATACTGTACCCACTTATTTATATGACATCTGATATATAAACTAGAATTACTGCATTTTGGTTTTATGCCGTCTTCAAGAGAAGTTGCATTTTGCACGCATGTCTGTCCAGACAGATATTCTAATCAGTTTATCTATAAACTCAAGTTTGTTCCAGAAGTAATGCAATTCTCTACAGGCCTTTGACCAATAAAACCTAATCAGTTCATCTTAAGAGCCCCCGAGTAAGTGGATGCTTTTTCACAATAATGGGACAGATGGACAGCCCAAAAACAACCTGGCCATGGCTGTCACTGGTGCAATGAACACTTTTCTTAAAATTCCTAGAAAGAAATTAATATCCATTTGGACACTTACTGTAGTAAACTGTAGTTTACTATGAAACTGTCTGTTTGATTTATACCTCTCTCCACTAATCTCCTTCTGCTCAATTCATCCAGTTTGTCCAATCACTGCATGTCTTCTGACCTTCTATTGTGTCTCTTCCCATTCATAAACAGTCCCTCTCCTCATTGTTCATCTTGCTTATCTGGCAAGCGCCCACCACACCAGCTCCACCTATGACCAGAAGGTTCAAGGCTCCCTGCCAGGGCAGGTTAAAAGTGCCTTCCTGCAGATCTCCCTGCCAGGACCTGCTCCAGCCTCAGTCACGACATTGATGAGTCTGAGTTTCTGAATAAATATTATCTATATATCATTTTACTGTCATATCAGCTCTTCAAGTTTAACTGCAGTTTCTGAAGAAGGTCCTGCAAGGAAATTTGGTAAATTAGGTATTTTGGTTCTAAAGAAACTGAGACATTGGTACACATTAAAATAGTCATCTTTAGTCAGTGTACAGAAAATTAACAAAATATCCATCTATACCACTTATCCTATTAAGGGCTGTGGGAGGACAGCAGCAAATCCCAGTTATAACTGCATGAGAGGAAGAGTACATCTGATGCCAGTCTCATATTCAGGGCAACATGTTAAAGACCTCTGTTGTTCAAAGCAAAATATCTCTGCTTTGTTTAGCTGACATGTAATCAAA
The DNA here is from genome assembly GCA_900302695.1 of Helostoma temminkii. Classification (NCBI taxonomy): domain Eukaryota; kingdom Metazoa; phylum Chordata; class Actinopteri; order Anabantiformes; family Helostomatidae; genus Helostoma; species Helostoma temminkii. The sequence continues at coordinate 47,866 of OMLM01007640.1, read as the reverse complement.
GTAGAAATCCAAGTTGACTTTTGACAACCAGATCTCTTGAAAATTAGTCTTCTGTGCATTTAAACTGTAGCCGAAGCTACGCTCCATTTTCGCTCCACCACAAGCCCGAGGCATGCCCAAGCCCAACCCAGATCGCAGTTTAGTGAGGTGTGATTTGAGTGAAGCAGGATGCAATTTGAACTGAGTGCTGAGCGCAAATGAGTGAAGCAGCCTGGTGAAAATTGAAACTGTGGAGTGAAGCTGTCGATCGCCTTTGTGAGCGAGGAGCAAAAATTTTCAGGTCTCCGCCCTGCGGAGGGCGTATGGAGGACAAGACTGAGAAACCACAGACCTGAGTTTCATTTATTATTAGTAGCATTAATAATAGTAGTAACAGTAGCTCACAGAAGTATGCTAAAGATGTAATCTAAAGATATTTAAATGGATCAATCCCAGTGATAATTGTAAAATTTGTACTTATTTACCTTTTTCTCTTGTTGTGCATTAACTAAGAGATAAGAAGGTATTATTGTATTCTCTCTTAATATATATCTGAAGATCCTCACACACACATGCACCTATTCACTGACAACCAAGGGCATGAAATCAATCTCAATATTCATACATAGCTTGGAGTAAAATGTGAGTCCTGAGAGATACAATCAAAGTTACGCTCACATGACAATAACTGGCACAAGCAGAAAAGGGTTCATTTTACCCAAGACTTGTGCTATTCACTTACTGGAGGGAAGGAGGGGGTGAAGGACTTAAGATTACCCTTGATCACCAGGAGAAATCATTACAATGAGACAGGGAGTCAAATCTACAGAGTCGGGCCCCTGTTCCCCAGCCTCATTGCCTGTTTATTGGGATTCTAATAACACACATGGATGTCGCCACGACAAAACAAGCTTCCACTGTTCACTCAGTTTGGTGAGTCAGCGCAAGACAATTATAAATATCAAATAAAAAATTCTTGGCAGCTCCCTGGGTGTTGCTCCCTCCAGTGTCACATGCACTGATACCCAGCAGATCATAACAGGGTGCTGTACATCAAAATGCTCACGATTGAAGGATAAAAAAATTCCCATTAGCTCTTTTTATGATGTGGAAATGCTTAATCAACAAAAAATGTATACACATGGACTAGTTCCCAATAAAAACCTGACTCAGTCTCTGCACAAGTCTCATGTGTGCCTGGCTGCATATCGCCCTGCAGTGTCAGACATGTTTCTTCGTAGGAGCACAGTTTAGTAAACAGTTCATCTTCAAAGGCTTCATGCATTCTTTAAGTTATCTTGTGTCCTAATTTAAAGCCTTTGCAATTAACAGGTAATTTGTATTTCTTTATTGCTGACTTGGCAGGTGTCTGAAGTCTGTTCATTTCCTCCTGAGAGCTGTGGCTGCGTTCTCCCCGAGGCCTCCATTGATTATCGAGGCTGATAGGACGGAGGCCATCAGGGAGCACGCTCTGTAAGCGCAGCTTGCTGTTGGTTCCCTCGTGTGCTGGCCAGACTCTGCTCGCTCTAAGATGGAAAGTTATTTGTGCAGTTCAGGGTTTGTGTGAGTGTGTGTGATGTTTTTGGACATGTAGTAACACAACATAAGGTAGGAAAACCAAGTGGAAGATTATCTGAGGTGGGAGAAATACTGCTAGACAGAGAAATAAAGAGGCAGAGTCAAAAAAAAGTCTCTGTGCACAGGTGCCACCAACACTGCTGGTGTCAGCTCCTCAGACAAACATTTACCTTTCTCCTTTCCTCCTTCTTCCTTTACTGTTCTTTTTTTTCTCCTCCCTTCCCCCCTTTATCCTATTTTTTCTTCTCCATTGCCTCCCTCATCTCTTCTCCTACCCCCCCTCCCTTTCACTCTATTATTAACCATCCAGATTAAAGGCAGGTGTGTAATTGTAATAATTCTTCTCTGTTTTGTAACATTGAAAAGCACCTCATAATTAGGGTAATAAAAAGTGACACGTTCAAAATGGTGACGTGTTTAAAGAGAAACAGAGAAGAATATCGTTTGTATATTATAAATAATTACAAACAGTTATATACAAGAAGTCATTAAAACCCAAAACACTGAGCCAATAATAGTGTCACTGTTGTCTTATGTTCTCATAAAATTAATTGGTGCATACAGATTAAGGCGGTTATGTTCTTGAATTAATAAGCTAGGTGCAGTTTAATACAGCCCCAATTCCAAAGAGTTGGGACGCTGCATAAAAATAGAATGCAATGATTTGCAAATTTCATAAACACCTATTTTATTCACAAAGAACACAGACAACATATTACATGTTTAAACTGAGAAAATGTTCCATTGTAAGAAAAATATAAGGGTTTTTTGGAAATCAAGTGGCAGCAGCACGTCTCAAAAGAGTTGGGACAGGGCCATGTTTACCACAGTGTAGCCTCCTCTGTTTCTCTTAGACTGTCTGACCAGACGCTGAAGTTCTGGGACATAAATGTTGTTCCATTCTTGACTGATCAAGAGTCCTGGGTCATTTTCTGACCCCCTGGATTCAAACCCAAGTCCCACAGCCACACTGTGCAAGGTGGAAATGATGTCTCACTGTTAAAATTGTTTGTTGGTGCTAAATGATCAGAAAAACAAAAAAGTGCTACCTATATGATTTCTGCACTGAGCTTTGCCAACAGTGGTGTCAAAAGTCAAGTTCTCACATTAATACATTAGCACAGGTGGCCTTGTGTCCACTCACACATGATTTGGATGACGATGTTACTTGAATGGTGACTGGCGGCAGGGAGATTCTAGACAGATAGGTAGATTTTACTATGAACACTGTTTTTAAGTGCACTGCTGGAGTGAAGAGAGCAGAGAGGGTTGTTAATTATAAATGATAAATTCAGCAACTCACATGCCCATAGAAGTAAAAAGTTGTGAGTCAAATTCCAGCTTATCCCCCTGTGCCACCTCCCATGCAACACTTAGATATGCATTCTGGGCTCATTCTCATCTCACAGCATTATGTAATATCATGGGGTACCTTTAGACCCTAACATGGCATGTGGGAAGAATTGTTAAGATTGTGTAAGATTCATGGGGGATGCATTTTAACTTTTAGCTTAACCTAACCCAAAATGTTTGTGCCTAACCGTGACCCAGTCGTTCATGTGCACAAATGCAATCAAAACATGTTTACACCCTATATGTGATCGTTTTGATGATCTCAAGGTGACATATATTCAGCACTGGTGCTTCAGATACGTGTGGGAGGAGAACGTTACAAAAACTGCTGAAAGAACAACAGATTGATAAGAATGTAATAATGACAATACCAATGCTTTACTAAATGAAAGTACTGTAGTAAACTGTTCCACAATAAAACATTTTAACAGTACTGTGAAGTATCAAACTTTCAAAAGCAAATAATGTAGTAGACTGCTGTCCTATATATATATATATATATATATTATACAGACTGTAGTACTGGAATGTAATTATAGAAATATTTATAAATGCAGTATTAAAATGTTATACTAGTACAGTGGAGCTGTACTGTTAGTTCAATAAAGTAATAACACACAGCAAGGCATAATTTATTAGTTCATCATATATTTTGAATCGGAAAATGTAAAATTAATTATAATTCAAGTGTACAGCTAAGTGTTGTGAGTAAATACAAGATGTCTCACTATATAGTGGAATATCAATATAGTCGCATAAAATGTAAATATTCATGTACCTTAATATAGCACCTAATACATAATTAGTTACATAATTCACTACTTACACACTCTAGGCTTAGAGAAATGCAAATAACATAGTTTAAGTTAATATTGTAGTATGAAATTAATTTAGTTTTTTATTCAGTAAATTGTTGATGAGTTATGCTAATGTTCTTAGTAATGTATTATTCATTGCAGAGTGATATTACAGTATGTGTGTGTGCAATAATAAAATCATGACATATGCAACAAAGTATAGTCCTGTAATGTATTAAATGCAGCTCAGGCCCAGTCATAGCTTCAGTAGGAGCAGGAGGTCTCACTCCCTCCCTTGCCAAAAGGATTGCGCAGCGCTTCAGTTGTTCATCTCCAGAGCTGGTCCACTGCACAGCTTCATTTGTAGCATCAACTGTCTGAATGCACAGCTTGTTAGCAGCTCCAGGCCAGTGAGCCTGCTGCGGTGGGGACGCAAGCAGGGAAGCAGCAGGCCCACCAGCACTGCTGGCCCAGCCTTAATGGTCATCATAGCAGACAGGTCGGATAT